>JAODAL010004316.1:0-158618 GCA_025379985.1 Phyllomedusa bahiana
TGGACTTTTCCTGAAATGGGACAAAATAGGATGAGCATGTCTCTACTAACCCTACGAGATGAATAAATGTGCGGTAAGTCCATGAGGCTGTGTAATGTTTTATATATTCAATGAAACAAGTAAAGTTTAATTTTAAAGTTGTTTGTTGCCATTAGTATCTGTTTAAAGTGCATATGAAGGAACTAGAGATTCCTTGATTGGCAACATCTGACACACGCTACTTAATAAGGGATTGTTTGCATATAAAGCAAATTTCAATAGGAAATGTTTGGAATTTTTTTACGGTACCAAAACATAACGGAAACCGTACATATATGGTATTGGCAGATGCGTATCAACCTGTAAAATACAGATAACACATCATTTTTACCGAAGATTAAATGTCATAAAAACAAAACTCACGCAAACATGACACAAGTATGTTTTTTTCACATTTTGCACCACTTAGAATTTTTTGTTGTTTCCTAGTATATTCCATGGTAATATGAATACCACCATTACAAAGTACATCTTGTCCCACAAAATAAAAGCCCTCATAAAAAAATAAAAAAGTTATGGCTTTCAGAAGGCGAGGAGGAAACAATTTAGAGCCATATTATCATAACCATTGTTCAGGAAGGGGTTAACCTAGTATATTATTGCACAACCTTTTGAGGTAGTAACTGCAAACAAATAATTTCTTTAACTCTCAATGAAACTTCTGCGACTGTCCAAAGGTATTTATCCCGAACTTCTCCAGCTGTCTTAGGTCTGAAGGTACCTTCTCCAGGCTGCATGTTTTATTTTCTTCCACAGATGTACTGTACAATAGGATTTAGATCAGGGCGTACAGAAGACACAGAATAATCCAATGCTTTGCTCTTAGCCATTCGTGGATGTTTTTAGGTGTATATTTTGGGCTATTATCCTGTTGTAGGACCCATGACCTGCGACTAAGACAAAGTTTTCTTACAGCAGGCAGCACATTTCATTTCAGAATGCCGTAAGTGTTTTGAAATTTCATTTTATCCTGCACAGATTCAAGACAACCTGTTTCAGATGCAGAAAAACAACCACAAAATATAACTGAGCCTCCTCCATTTTCACAAGAGGTCCAATGCTCTTTTCTTTGCATGCATCATTTTTGCCTATGTGTACATAAAGCTGATGTGACTTGCCAAAAAGCCCCATTTTTGTCTCATCTGTCCAAAGGACCTTGTGGTTGGTCAATATGTATGTTGGCAAACTCCAGTCGTCCAGTGGTTTCTTTCTCAGTCATCTTCTCTTATAGGGGTTGTCTCACTACATTGATTCATGTTACCACAGTCCTGTTTTCTTGGTTTCACTTTGAATTCAGGGCATGTTTACTGGCTTCTACTAGGCTGCAGTAGAAGCCAGGTCTGTAGCTATAGCGACCAGCACTGGCAGCCTATCAGGAGAGATCAAACAAGTCTGTAGCTATAGCGACCACAGGAGCTGATGCAGCCCATACAAGAGGGGAAATCACAGAATAGGTGGGACACTGTTAATGGACACATATTGCAAAGTGACCTGTTTTTCAAGATCTTTAACATAAAAAGCAATCTTTGTAGTGAGACAACCCCTTTAAGTCCACTTTGACAAAGACAGCAACGGGTGGTGCAATCTGACACTAATGTACTTTGACCTCGGAGTTCACCTCTAATTTCTTTGAATTTTGTTCTGGGCTCTTCAATTTGTCATCAGTTTTCCTTTTGTGGCCACGTCCAGGGAGGTTGGCTTCGGTCTTATAGAACTTTAACGTCTAAATAATATGTGCCACTGTAGTAAAAGAAACTTCATACTGTTTGGAGATGGTCTTATAGCCTTGACCTTTAACATGTTTGTCTATAATTTTCTTTATAATCTCTTGAAAAAACTCTTTCCTTTGCTTTCTATGGTCCATGTTTAGCTTGGTACACACCATGATACCAAACAGCACAAAGACTACTTTTCATCCATTAAATAGGAAGACTAATTAGAAGTTTGAAGAAAGTGTTGAAGTTAATTAAAGGACTCGTCTTAACTTGGCATGTCTCTATGGGCAAATTATTTTCAGTTTTTTGTAGGGGTACCATCATTTTTGTCCAGTTTTTTTATTTACTTATTTTTTCTTTCGGTTGAACCACAATTCAAAAGCAGTTTCTGATTTTTATTAGTTGATTTTCAGTCAATTTAAACTTTGTCTACATGCGTATGTGTATAATCAGCTGTAGGTCGTGTATACACTCCATACATCTGGAGGTACAGTATGGGCTCATAGATCTCTAAGGATATCTTCACAAGTCAAGTTTTTCCATTTGGGAAAAATCCAAGGCCGAAATCCAAGGCAATAAGAATTCTGAAGAGGATTTTAGATTTGCAGTTTTCAGCCCCGTTTAGGACATAGTTCACAATGTGATTTACAGCATGAATTGCAGATTCAGATTAATTTGACTCAGTTTTCATCTGGATTTTAACGTGGAATTTGATGCGGGATTCGTGTTGAATTCTACTTTAAAGTCCATCATGTGAACAAACGCTAAGGATGCTGTGTTATGGATCTGGTACAGTTGCCACTTTAGACATTAGCCATTATAGGAACAGAAAAACCGAATTCAAGCTGTGACAGAAGGTTATTAGGGCATTTAGGTTGGAGTCCCAAGATGCAGCGGACGTTTGGGGATGACACCCCAGCCACCAATGCCCGGATGAGTTTGACAGACATCAAAGTTTGCCTGCCAAATTTGTATGGCTATTGGTGGCTGCAATCTTGTAGTTGATGGATTGTGGAACCCTGGTCTTAAATCTTGTGCAGTTTAAGTCCTGCATGTTAAATTGAAAGACTGGATAATATTGTCATCATATTGATACTGTTGACATTCCTGGGTCATGCTCCCCTGGGGAAGGGGAGGATACTCCAAATTTCTCACACAACTTAATAATCATTATCTACAATTACAAAGCATGTCCAAGCCTCAGGCTTCTTCAGACTGGAGTTCTGACCGGCCAGTTTATTAGTCATATTAGCACAGCAGGTATATAGAGGGTTCATTTACGTCCTGGCTGTTGGGAGAAAATGCTGCATTTTTTTATCTGCCATCTTTACTCGTGTTGTTTGAGCTAAAATGCTGCAGCCAGTTAGTAGAAAATATAAAATGCACTACATTTTTCTATTTGAACTTTTTTGGTTTAATGGCAGTTTTTTTCCAAACCCACCATGCTGTATAGGAATGGTTTATTTTGTGGCAATGGGTTGCCTTTTTTCTCCCTTCAAAAAATTATTTTTTTTTGTTTAAAAAAGCTCTTATAAAATATGTTTTGTGCTTTTATGGTGATTTTTTTTTAACATTACAATGTTGTTTAAAACGTTTGCGATAAATCATATAATCTATTAACAACATGATTTGTTTTAGAAAAAGCACAACAGAAACAAAATGTTGCTAAAAATGCAAGTACCTAAACACATTATTTAGTAAAAAAAAAATCAGAAAAAAACAAAGAAATGCCTACAGCAAAAGAAATGCATACAGTTCAGTCAAAAAAAGATCATGAAAAAAGTGTGTGGTTTCATACACACAGCTCATTTTGGTAAAAAAAAAAAAACACTTTTTGATGCAGATTTTTGAGCACCTTAGAATTTCAACAATTTTAGACCTATTATACACCTGTGCAAACCACATCAAAATAATTTACCATAAAGTACAAAGTACCATCACCAGCATAAACATAGAAAACTTTTATTAGAGTAAAAGTATTAAAAAAACAAATACGACAAAGCACCTAAAATACCAAACATAGGAAAATAGTGGTAACAAAGACAATTGTATGGGGATGTAAATATCTTTAAGGCCAATGCTGTTTGTATTGATTTAAGCTATCCACAATATAAATACTTGCATTTTTATAAATGACAAAAGGACAAATGTCTAAATCTAATAACAGTAACAATGGTGAATGATAAGATTAAAGTATAACATAACTATTAACCACAAAGTTTGAGTAATACGTTTATATAACATGCATATATTATATTGACTCTCTTTTTTTCTACTGAGCACCACTGAAAGTACAATAGCGATATAGATGTACGCATAGTGCCTGCTTGTCCTACGTTTGCTTCAAGAATGGTGCCGGAGGTATTTTTCTTCTTTGGCATATATTATAAAATCTCAACATTTCCTAAATGACATCTATACAGACAAGTGACATAAAAAGTCCAATGAAGTAATATGTATATACCTAACCCCTTATAACAACTGTCACGGCCACTGGGTAAAAAAACAGTCCTGACGTGTGTTTCGCGTGGGCTTCCACTGTTTTCCCTTGTTTGGTATTTTAGGTGCTTTGTCTTATTTGTTTTTTAATACTTTGACTCTAATAAAAGTTTTCTGTATTTATGCTGGCAGTGGTGCTTGGTACTGTATGGTAAATTATTTTGAGCACTTTTACAGCATGTGACCACTGCGGCCAGCGACCGTGGGCAATGTACGTCATGTCACTGATAGGGTACTGGTGGGGAAAACTGATTCTCTGGTGGTGCTTGAATTATGGTGGTTGTAGACATGAATACTGGATGTTGTTTAGTTTTTACAGCAGTTCAAGCCTAAATAGGGCTTATTTTAAGTATCGGGCAAATCTGACGGAATTTTACAGTCACCATACCACGGCTTTTGGCGTGAATTTGTGTCAAAAACTATAGTCAGATTTCAGCCGGCCCTACTACGGCCCTACTACATTGAACTGTACTTGAATCCAACGTAATGTGGCGGATTATAGAATATGGTCAATAAACTGACGGTTTGGAAATCTGACAATAGAAAATCCATGCTGTGTAGACTACTATTGAGGTCTGGGGATGGTGTACAGTCGGATTTTTACGGATTCTAAATATTGAATCCGCTTAAAAATCTGAGGCCTGTGTCTCTGTGGAGACATGGCTTTAGGGTACATTTAGGGGTGCCCGATAAAGACTCATGCATCCTAGTGCAAAACTTCAGCACCAGAACCATTCTTCTCAGTTTCCAACCATCGCCTGCCTGAAAGTCACCTGCCTATAAGTCTATGTAGCAAGTGACTGGGGCAGTTAAGGATTTGACTTAGGGCAGGGAGCGGATTAATGCAGGGTTAAGGCTCAAATTTTTAACCCCTTAATGACCTAGGACGTATGCATACGTCCATATCGTTTGGGGGTTAACGCACCTGGACGTATGCATACTGAGGATCGCGCGAACTCTAAGGCAGAATTCGCGCGATCGGCGCGGTATGTCAGCTGTATATTACAGCTGACATCCCGCAGCGTCGGCCCTGACCAGAGATCAGTTGTGTGGTGGGGGGGGGGTGCGGGCGGTTAACCCCTTAATTATCGCGATCGATGGGTCGCAATAACTAAGGGAGACACAGGAGGAGTGATCTCCTCCTGCGTCTCTGTCGGCGACAGCAGCTGCATGATCATCCATGATCGTGCGGCTGCTGTGTGCTGACAGACAGCACGGAAGACATAGAATGCCTTCCGGGTTGTCTGTGACGTCACGATGCCCGGCCGTGCCCTGTGGGCATGTCCCGGCATCGTGACTGACAGTTGTCATAGGAACCAGTACATAGCAACAAGCTATGCACTGATTCCTATTGAATGAGAGATCTAAAAATCACTCATTCAAATCCCCTATGGGGAAAAGTTTAAAAAAAAAATGTGAAAAAGTAAAAAAAAAAAAGAAGAGAAAAATAAGTAAAACACAAACACGAAAAATAAAATAAAAATACGTACACCACCCTTTTCCCCTCTACAAACGCCAATCGCCCCCAAAAAAATCAAAAATAAATAAAGTACACATATTTGGTATCGTCACATGCGTAACGACCTGCCCTACAAATCTGTCATGTTAATTTACCCATGCGGTGAATACCGTAAAAAAAAAATAAAAAAAACAATCACAGAATTAAGATTTTTGTTCATCCCGCAGCACATAAAATGGAATAAAAAGCAATAAAAAAAGCCATATGAATGCCAGTGTGACACCAAGTAAAACATCAGTTCATTCCGCAAAAAAAAAGTCCTTACACAGCTCTGTATACGGAAAAATAAAAAAGTTATGTCTCTCAGAAAATAGCGATGCAGAAATATTCTTTTACACACTAAAAACACTTTTTAGTGTGTAAAATTTGGTGTGTACCCATATTTGGTATCACCGCGTGCGTAACGACCTGCCCTATAAATCTGTCATGTTAATTAACCTGTACGGTGAACGCCGTAAAATAAAAACAAAAAAACAATCACAGATATCAGATTTTTGTTCATCCCGCAGCACATAAAATGGAATAAAAAACGATCAAAAACTCCTATAAATGCCATCATTGTGCCAATGAAAACGTCAGTTCATCCCTCAAATAAAAAGTCCTTACACAGCTCTTTATACGGAAAAATAAAAACTTTATTGCTCTCAGAAGATAGCGATGCATAAATATTCTTTTACACACTAAGAACACTTCAACATAAAAAAAACTATATGAATTGGGTATCACCGTAATCGTATCGACCCACACAGTAGATCTAACTTATACTGCATGGTGAGTGCTGTTAAAAATAAAAATAAAAAACACTACTAGGATTGAGGTGTTTTTTTCACCCTACCTTCCAAAAAACGGATTTAAAACTGATCAAAAAGTCTTGTCCCCCAAAAATGATACCAATAGAAACGTCAACTCATCCCGCAAAAAAACAAGTCCCTACACAGCTCCATTCACAGAAAAATTTAAAAGTTATGGCTCTCAGACTATGGCGATGCAAAAACGTGTTTTCCTGTTTGTGTAAAAGTGTTTTTATTGTATAAAAGCAGTGAAAAATAAAAAAAAATATACAAATTGGGTATCGCTGTAATCGTATCGACCAGCTGAGTAAAGCTATCATGTCATATATAACGCAGAGTGACCGCTATAAAAAATAAAAATAAAAAACACTAGCAGGATTGCAGTATTTTGTTCAAAATGTCTCACAAAAACCTTAAGAAAAACTGAACAAAGCATCATATGCACCCCATAATGGTACCAATAAAAGCATCAATTCACCCCGCAAAACACAACACCCTACACAGCTCTGCACATAGCAAAATAAAAAAAGTTATGGCTGTCAGAATAGGACAACATAAAAACTCATTTTTTATAGACATATTTCTATTGTGTATAAGTAATAAAATATAAAAAACTATATAAAATCTATATCATTGTAATTGTACCGACCCCCATCCTGTCATTTACACTGCACGGCGAACACTGTAAAAATGAAGCCCAAATACAATAACAGAACTGCGGTCCCCTCCCCCCTCCATTTTCATGGCCCAATGCTAAAAAAACTATGGAACATCTGTGCGCCCAAAATGCACAATACACCCCTATATGAGATCCATGAGGGGGTTCTAAAATCTAAAATGGGGCGACTTCTGGAAGATTTCACCTGTTCTGGTACTTTGGGGGCTTTGCAAGTGTGACATGGCCCCACCAAAATCTGCGTTCCAAAAGCCAAATAGCGCTCCCTCCCTTATACGCCCTGCCATGCGCCCACACAGCAGTTTACACCCACATGTAGGGTATTGCCGAACTTGGAAGAAATTGTGTAACGAATTTCTAGGTGCTTGTTTTCCAGGATTCCTTGTAAATATGAAACATTTTAAGCTAAAATTGCAGATTGCTGGAAAAAAATATTTTTTTTTATTTTCACAGCCCAATGCTAAAAATAATTTGTAAATCACCTGAGAGGTCTATATACTCACTGCACCCCTGGATATATTCCTTAAGGGGTTTAGTTTCCAATATGGGGTCTTTTTAGGGGAGTTTATTAAGTTTTAGCACCTTAGGGTGTCCACAAACCTGAAATGGCGCCTATATAAAATCGTATTGAAAATGAGACCCCGGTAGGTGCTCCTCCTATTCTGAGGTTTGTGGTTGAGCCAAATAGTGCACTAGGCCCACATATGGGATATCTCTAAAAACGGCAGACCTGGGGGAAGTGATATTAAGTTGCATTTACCTGGTCACCAGGGGCGTCGCTAGGCAGTTTTATTCGGGGCTCGTGCCCCGAATAAAATGCCTGCAGCCCCGAATGTTTAAGTCCACAGTGAGCCCTCGCATCTGCACAGTAGCGCAGCACCGCATTAATGTTCACAGTAGATGCGGCACCAGTCACTACTTTTCACTGCTAACTAACTTGCTCCGCTGCCGGCACCGGAGCCTCCTGTTTGTTGCTGCGCTGCGCAGGGTCAGGGGGAGCGCGGTGCCGAGCACACTTCAGTAAGACTAGGGAGGCCGGCGCCTTCGCCTGCATGCTTCTCCTCCTCCTAGCCAGTGAGTGCCCGTGGCCCCATGCAGAGAGTAGCAGAGCAGCCGCCAATAGGTATTTATAGTTAAGCTGGGGCTGGGCAGGCTAGGCTCAGACTGGAATACATCTACTGACATGTTTGATTGTCAGCTCTGACCTATGCCTGCCTATATACTGTGGGGACCTATGCCTGCCCTATATACTGTGGGGACCTATGCCTGCCTTATATACTGTGGGGACCTATGCCTGCCTATATACTGTGGGGACCTATGCCTGCCTTATATACTGTGGGGACCTATGCCTGCCTTATATACTGTGGGGACCTATGCCTGCCTTATATACTGTGGGGACCTATGCCTGCCCTATATACTGTGGGGACCTATGCCTGCCTATATACTGTGGGGACCTATGCCTGCCTTATATACTGTGGGGACCTATGCCTGCCCTATATACTGTGGGGACCTATGCCTGCCTATATACTGTGGGGACCTATGCCTGCCCTATATACTGTGGGGACCTATGCCTGCCTATATACTGTGGGGACCTATGCCTGCCTATATACTGTGGGGACCTATGCCTGCCCTATATACTGTGGGGACCTATGCCTGCCTATATACTGTGAGGACCTATACCTGCCCTATATACTGTGGGGACCTATGCCTGCCCTATATACTGTGAGGACCTATGCCTGCCTATATACTGTGGGGACCTATGCCTGCCCTATATAATGTGGGGACCTATGCCTGCCTATATACTGTGCGGACCTATGCCTGCCTATATACTGTGGGGACCTATGCCTGCCCTATATACTGTGGGGACCTATGCCTGCCCTATATACTGTGGGGACCTATGCCTGCCCTATATACTGTGGGGACCTATGCCTGCCCTATATACTGTGGGGACCTATGCCTGCCTATATACTGTGGGGACCTATGCCTGCCTATAACTGTGGGTACAGTACTCGGTACCTGTATGACTATTAGTTATGTGTTTTACTGTGTCATACATAGGTTAGAGGTTTTGAAAAAGTAAATTTGTCAGCGCTGATTCTCATTCTACACTGTACTGCTGAGGTGATGGAAAGAATCTATGTGGACTACGTGGAAAATAAACTGACAGGAACATACACTATTTTCTGTAAAAATACATCATGCCACAGTTCTCGATGTGGTGTAAAAAGTGCCATGTGAACTCTGCCCTACTGAGCAAAACATGACACAGAGGGCCCGGGCCCCGGATGTTTTAAGACCCTAGCAACGCCCCTGCTGGTCACATTTACCGTATTACAGTGAGTAATAGATAAATATTGAAAATCTGCAAAAAAAAAATGAAATTTCACCTCCACTTCGCTTTAATTTCTGTGAAATACCTAAAGGGTTAACAAACTTCCTAAACACTGTTGTAAATACTTTAAGGCCTCGTTCACACGGCTTATTTCAGAACGTATTTACAACGGATTTCCGATGTAAATACGTTCTGAAATCAGTTGAAAATCAGTTGCAAATACGTGCCACTAAGTGTCCGGCTACACTATTTGTAACTGCTTTCCCGACGGATTCATCCTATCTCACTATATACATGAGTGAAGGTGGTGATCCGTCCGGAGAATTAATTGACATGAAATGTGAATTCTTGTTTTAATTGCCGCACTCCGGTATTGCCGTCCGTGTCCAATCACAGCGGCGGACAATCTCATCGGGGGCACTGTTTTGACGACTTAACGGATGGCGTAGCGTGTGTGAACGACGAGCCGTATTTTCTATTGAAATCAATAGAAAAGAGGCGGTGACTTATGTCGGACGGATTTGCCGACGGATTGACGATCGTCAATCCGTCGGCAAAGACGCGGCGAAATAAGCCGTGTGAACGAGGCCTTAGGGTTCTAGTTTCTTAGATGGAGTGATTTATGGGGGTATCTTCCGCTATCGGCGGTATCATCATATAAGGAATAAGGTACCTTGGAACAGCCAGATGACGCCTGTCTGAAGAAGGAGGAACACCTCCGAAACGTCACTGCGTGGCGTACGGCTGGACTTGATATGTCTACTTGCTAAACAGCTCTGCTTTGTTCCACATGGACTATGGACTATGAACACTAAGTAAGATCTTTCCTTGTTATATTCCTTATATGATGATACCGCGTATAGCGGAAGTTATGTCCTAAAAGATGGACTATTATACTGTCACAGGCTCGATCTTTTGTAATTGTGTGTATATGCCGTGGATGTTCATAAGGAAATTTTTTAAACAACCTGTAATCTGAAAGATTTGGATATTAAAAATTACACAAAAGGACCGTAATTTTGTTTTTTTCCTATGGTCATATGTTCAGGGTAAAGGAGAACAACCCTGAATCGGTCCTCCTAAACCTGTGACATTAAATCATTACATAAGTATATGTTTGGTCCGTATATCTACAAGCAATTATGGGGGTATCTAACATGCAGGCCCCTCAAAGCCACGTCAAAACTGGAGTGGTCCCTAATAAATGTATATTGCAAATTTTCTTGAAAATGTGAGAAATTACTACTAAGTTACCAAGCCCCCAAATGTCGTAAAAAAAAAAAGACATTTAAACTATGATGCCAACCTATAGTGGACATATGGTATATGCTAGTTAGAAACTATTTTGTGGTGAATAATTATCTGTCTTGCACGCAGAAGTTTTGGAACTTTCAAATTGACAAATTTTTCCAAATTTTGATATTTTTTACAAAGAAACAATGATTGTATAGACCAAAATTTCTTACTAACTTAAAGCACAATGTGCCCGAAAACATTCTCGAATCACAAAAATAGGTAAAATATCAAAATGTTATTCTCACATAAAAGTACACATTTCAATTTAAAAAATGGGCTGTGCCCGGAAGGCCAAAAAAACTGGCGGGCCCCTTAAAGGGGGTTTTAACAATATTTTTCCCTAGTTGGGTGATTTATGGGGGGGGCTTGCTACAGGAAAGTATTCCTACTTATCAATCAAATCTTATCTATGAAATGTACCAGATGCTAAGTCAGGTCATTGCGTGCGGCAGAAATTTTTACCATGTGAAAGTAAAGCACCCAGTGTGACCTAACATTGGTAAGGATATGTTGGGAGATGTTGATGCTGCAGACTTTACAAGTGACCACGGTTCTGATGTGCAGGGCCGCAATACAGGGGGTACAACCTCTCCTTATGGGGCCCAAAAATAAGGGGGGTCCACTTCAAGCGGGCCCCCCTTTTTTTTCACATTGTACATTAGTTTTGTTTTTTTGCACTGTAGAGCATGGCGCAGCCGAGCGCCACGCTCTACATAGTGCCCGGGCCCGGCAGTGGAGTGCCCGGGCCCGGCAAGTGTACTTGGGTGGGAAGTGGAAGGGGGGGGGGCCCGTGCTCCCCGGCACCCCTCCCCTCCGCCCCGTTCGGCGCCAGCGGGGCGGTGCTGGGAGGGGGCCGACTTCCCCGGGCACAGTTGCGTCATGAAAAATCTTGTATTTTTCATCAATCTCTGGCGCGTAGCGGGGAGGACCCCCCTCCTCGCTCTGTCTGTGGGGGGACGGGGAATAATTTTTAATCCGTGGGGGCCCCTACCCCTTGGGGGCGGATTTCACAAATTCAAACTGTTCCGCATCCCGCTGCTGGACACCGGGGCGCGGGGGAAAAAAGAGGGAGGCCCCGACTTCGGCTACAGCGCGCAGAGATCATATGAAAGACAAGATTTCTCCTGCACGCAGCTATCCCGGGCCCGGGACCCCCCTCTCAGCTTCCTTTTGCCCAGGCGGACGCCATAACTGGGGGGGGGCCCCCCCCTTTTGGCCCCACCCATCCCACCTTTAACTCTCCCCCCGCTGTGTTTTTTTTGGGGGGCCCCCCCCTTCTTCCCTCTTGCTGTTGGTTGGGGGGCCACTTTCCCCCCTTTTTGTGTGGTGTTGTGGTGGGGGGGCCACCCACCACACACAGCAGGGGGGAAAAGGGGGCCCCCCAAACATGGCCTCACCATGCTTAAAGAGGGCCCCTCCTCCCCAGGGCCATGTGGGTGCATGAGGGGGCCCCCCCCCCCTCCCCCCCCCTGTGTATGTGGGGGGGGCCCCTTTTTCCTTTCCGGGGCTGTGATTTTGGGGGGGGGGGCCCCCGCCCCTCCCCGGGGTGTGGTGTTTGGGGCCCTCCCTCACCCCACCCACACAACCCACATGGCCAGGGGGGGGGACGGGGGCCCAAATGAATTAAAAAAAAAAAAATTTACAAGTAAAAAAATTTAAAAAGTATAAGGTATATTTCCGGGGGTTTTGCCCCTCTGAACCTGCTTTTCTGATGCCTCTCGGATTCATCAAACGGACCCCCGGACGCAAAAAGAAAAGCAGATGTTGATACGGACCCCGAAGCCGGTGAAAAAACCCTTAAAAGTTGAACACCCCCTTTCGCCCTTTTACAAATAAAAAAAAAAGTAGTTCCCCATTTGGTGTTGCCCCCTCCAAAAAATCCCTCTATTTAAAAAAAAAAACACAGTTTCCCATAGGCAGCTCCACTGCACTGGGGTTTACGATCGTATCTGCGGGGCTTTTTAGCTTTTTTAAAAGTGGAAAATACGATCGTTCCTGTGCCCCCCTAGCGGCAAAGGGGAAAAAAAAGGAAATCTCAAAAACCGTCTTTTCCTCTGCTCGTTTTTTCGGCGTGGGGGCTTTTATTTTTTTAGGGTGTGACAAAAAAAAAAAGGGAAATACCCCGGTTTTTGTACAAAAGCGTGACAAATTCCCAGCCGGCATCTGAAAAAAAACGACCACTTTCTGGTGTTTTTTTTTCCATGCGTGGAGAAACCAAGCTGTAGAAAAAAAAAAAATTCCAGACACTACAGTTTGGTGGTTTTTTTTTTGGGCTTTCACTCCTATAAAAAAATTAAAATCAAATTGATAAAAAAAGTGGGATTATTCCAATGGTACAAATAAAAACACTTCACCCGCAAAAAAGCCACCTTCTAGGTTGTAGATGTTACAAAAAAATCCGCACTTCCGCACAAAAAAGCTTTGTGGCCAAATTTCAAAAATAAGAAATTTTTTTTTAATGGTACCGAAAAAATAACAGAAACCCAATTTTGGGATTGGCAGACGGATCAACCTGTAAAATACAGATAAACATCATTTATCCAAGGATTGAATGTCGTAAAAACAAAACTCCCCAAAACATGGGCAAGACTTTTTTTCCCCCATTTTTCAGTTTCCAAGTACATTAAATGGCCCATTATTCCACACCCAAAAACCATGTTTACGTCATGCTACCCTAAAAAATAGTTTACCACATTAACACGTCCATCTTGTCCCAAAAAAAAAACCCTCAGTCTTTTGTTTAAAAAAAAAAAATTATGGTTTTTGGGAATGGGAAGGAAACCCGTTCCGACGTCATAAAAATTTGGCTCTGTTTTTTTTTTTTTCCCCTTCCTTCCAGGATCCCTAATTTTTTTCTACCCCCTCAAGACATGAGGGTTTTTTTTTGGGAAAAAAATAAAGTATTGCTGTGTCTAGGGTTATTAGGGGGCCCCGAAAAGAGCTACCTTGGCGTGTGGGCTTTTAAAATCTTTTGGCCAAAACAAGTTATATTTCAAACTTGGGGAAATGCTAAAGAGTTTGAAAGGGGGTGGGCTACAGCATTTAATGGGGGGTGCCTGGGGGGGCAATTTTTCGGGCGGGGCATGGGAAAGGGGGGGCCCCGGACTTTTGGGTGTAGGGGGGCCCAAAATTTCTATTGGCAGCCCCCGCTGATTTCTTTTCTTCTTGTTTCTTTCTTTTCTTCTCTATCCTGCCAGCTTTCTTCACTTCTTCCACTACATTTTTGCCTCAGAAAAGCTTGCTCCCCCCAAAACTTGGTTCTTATTTTGCGCGATTTCACGTGTTGGACTGGCATGCCTAGGACCCTGCAGTGGAGTTGATTTTTTGGGGCCCCCTAACCTTTTTTTTACATATTTAATACTGCACATCCTTTGCTTTCCCCTCTTTCCTTGCTAAAAAAAACACCCAAGGCAAGCCAAGCCTAGGGGACCACAATGCCCAGGGGCCTCCAGGAGTTTCTCCTGCTCTTCTGTGGGCAAGCCCAAGCTTGATTGTCAGTCTTAGGCTAGGTTCATACTATTTTAATGAATATGTTCAAGTAACCCGTCGGAGTGCCATGAAAAAGGTTCCCGGTTGATACTGCGACACCATGGCCACGGCCCCATGGAGTTAAAGATCAAACTTTAGTTTTTCTCTATTTCCCGGTGGCATATGTTTTTCCTGCAGAACTCCATAGTGTTGCACCCCCCCATTTTAGCCCCGCAGGGGAAAATGTATGTCACCCGAAAAAAAGGCCCAAAAGAGCCCCTGCAGGGCACATCTTCTGCTCATTTTCCCCCCTGGGGGGCCCCGCCCAAAGCTCATTTATCCGCTGGATATTTCTATGTACATGGTATTATTAAATATGCAGCATATTCCAATGGATTTGTATTGTTATTGTTTCTAGCCCATAAATGTCACTGGGTTGAATGTAAAAACACACGTTTTATGTTATAGACCAGCACAGCTTACATGTCCGTACTTCGTCAACATTACCAAAACAGCAAAAATGGAAAAAAACAATAAAACAACAACTTCACAAAAAAAGGGAACAAATATGGATGGAAAATGTACAACTCTTATTAAAATGTGAAACAAAAATGGATGAAAATAGGAGTAAATTTATTTTTTAAAAAGCCATATCACTCCAGTTGATCTGTATATTTCATAAAAATTTTAATAGCCTGGTGCGATGAGCTGCTTCGGGGGAGGTAATTGAACTACATTAGACAGCCACTTTGAAAACCAGATACCAAAAACAGATAAAATACTGATGCAATGCAGATCAAATACGGATCACATATGGAGGCATCGGTATTTTAAACATGCAGCAAAGACTTTAGTAAACAGAAGCAAGTAGTGCATGCTGCGTTTTGAAATCATGTACATATTTTATACACCCATGTGAATAGCTCCATAGTGTAACATTACCTTTCCCAAAAACCCTTTGGGGAAATTTTTGATAAAAAATATATGTTCATGTAAAAGCAGCCTAAGGGGAAACCTCCATCTCGTCTTGCTGTATTATTGAACCACTCTGGCTCATAAAAGAGATTACCAGTATTAGGGTTCTTTAACATTTCCATATATTGGATCCATATTTGTTCCCTAGTTTTTCAATGTCAATACATTTAATTCCACATTTCCTTTATTTAACGTGTTTTTTTAGGGATGTGCTATGTTTTTCAATACAAAACTTGTTCCATCCGATCCTTATCGGTACTGTTATCTGTCCATAGAAGTCATTGGGTTGAATTTAAAAGTCACGCTCCTTCTTCGTATAGTTTAGATGTCTGTATTTGTTACTTTTTACATCTGCATTTCAGCAGTAATACCAAAAATGTAAAACAATTGTTAATTCTTTAAAATGGAAGGTATGGATGACAAATGGACATAAAAATTACAGAAATAAAAACAGAAATTTTTTTTTTTTTAAAGCTCCTTATTTTTCAAAATAATCGTTTTTTGACCAGTGTAATGAGACCCCGGCCCAAAGGGGGTTTTCCCGGGTTTTTATCAAAAACAAAAAAATAACCGTGCGCTCCAAAAAAAGCCCACTTTTACATGAACGGCGGTAGGAACAGCCGAACATGATATAAGCAAAGGCACATAACCACATGGAATAATAGAAAAGTAAACAGAAGACCAGAGAGGCCCAGTGCTCAAACCGAGGGCCAGAGGAAGCTATTACCTTTTGACAAGAACTGGACGATACCTTCAAAGCAGATCTATTGGTTTTCAAAGATTGTCTAGAAATACACTTTTATTTTAAAAGGGATCATTATGGGCATGTCCCCACCCCGGGTTTTTCGGGGGGGTTTTTTTTAGTTGGGTTTGGGTTTTTTAGCCTCTGAAAAACCACTGCAAACAAGCACAACGGGCTCCTAGGAAAACCCTGCAAGTCCCCCCCTAAACGGGGTTTTCCCCCCGGGGGCCGCCCAAAAACATTTTAAACACATTCTTCCGACCAGTTTTTGGGCAGAATATGTGCAAGTGAATGTGAAGGGGGAGGGCTTTTCCTCCCCTCCGCTTTTTACCCAAACATTCTACTTTGGTTCACTGACCATATTACATTCTCCCTTACTCTTTTGGCTCAAAAAGCCTCTAGCAAACTTCAGAGGGCCCCGGACATGACTGGCTTTAAAAGGGGGGGAAATCTGGCATGCAGGATCTGATCCCTGGCCGTATAGGGGGTTTTCTGATGTTAGCCTTTTTCGTTGGTTCCAGCCTCTGCGGGCTTCACTAGGTCCCCCCCTGTGGGTTCTGGGGATTTTTTCTCCCGTTCTTGTGATCATTTTTACCCCCCGGGGTGAGTTTTTGCGTGGATCAGAAGGAGATTATCAGGGGCCCTTTGTATGTCTTCCATTTTCTAATTATTGCTCCCACAGTTAAATTTCTTCACACCAAGCTGCTTGCCTATTGCAGATGCAGTCTTCCCAGCCTGGTACAGGGCTACAATTTTTTTTTCTGGTGTCCTTCGACAGCTCCTTGGTCTTTCACCCTAGTGGAGTTGGAGGTGACTGTTTGAGGTTGTGGACAGGTGTTTTTTTTATACTGAAAACAAGTTCAAACAGTTGCCATTACTAAAAGGCAATGAGTGGAGGACCGAGAAGCCTCTTAAAGAAGAAATTTCAGGTCTGTGAGAGCCAGAAATCTTGCTTGTTTGTAAGTGACCAAATACTTATTTTCCATCATAATTTGCAAATAAATTCTTTCCAAATCAGACAATGTGATTTTCTGGATTTGTTTCCTCATTTTGTCTCTCATGGTTGAGGTCTACCTATGATGTCAATTACATGCCTCTTGTCTTTTTAAGTAAGAGAACTTGCACAATTGGTGGCTAACTAAATACTTTTTTTCCCCACTGTATGTTACATCCAGGCAACCCCCCTTATGCTACCCTATGCAAACCACAGTGGGACAAAGAAATATTGTGCCTTTTGTCTGATAGCAGCGCTAAAAGAATACAGCAGACTCCTAGTTCTGAGTCAGGTTTATTCAAGAAGGGAACATCGCCTGTATTTCCTTGCTCCTCAGAGTGGTGATTGTGTATCCTGTGTACCAAGCAGCCTGACAATTACTTACCTGAAGGGCAGAGAGAGCACTTTCCTCATAAATACACCACACTCAAATTTATGAGTAAGGACCTGTACTGTAATATGCATTACATATGGCAGAATATTAAAGGGGTTGTCCAGTATATAGAAAATAATTAAGGTACTGCGGGCCATATAAAACAAAAAATCATACCTTCTCCCTTACCTCCCTTCCTGCCCTGGCTCTCTACTTGGTCTTCTATTTACTTCTTGGCTCCAGTTGAGCAGGACATCAACACTGCAGTGGTCATGTGCCATTGTCTTACATCACCATTCAGAGTGGTCATGTGCAATTGTCTTACATCACCATTCGGAGCGGTCATGTGCCATTGTCCTTTCAAACACCATTCGGAGCGGTCATGTGCCATTGTCTTACATCACCATTCGGAGTGGTCATGTGCAATTGTCTTACATCACCATTCGAAGCGGTCATGTGCAATTGTCTTACATCACCATTCGGAGTGGTCATGTGCCATTGTCTTACATCACCATTCGAAGCGGTCATGTTGCCATTGTTTTTACATCACCATTCAGAGTGGTCATGTGCAATTGTCTTACATCACCATTCGGAGTGGTCATGTGCAATTATTTCTTACATCACCATTCGGAGTGGTCATGTGCAATTGTCCTACATCACCATTCAGAGTGGTCTTTTGCCCAAATTTTCTTACATCACCATTCAGAGTGGTCATGTGCAATTGTCCTACATCACCATTCAGAGCGGTCATGTGCAATTGTCTTACATCACCATTCAGAGTGGTCATGTGCAATTGTCTTACATCACCATTCGGAGCGGTCATGTGCAATTGTCTTACATCACCATTCACAGTGGTCATGTGCCATTGTCTTACATCACCATTCGGAGTGGTCATGTCAATTGTCTTACATCACCATTTTAGAGTGGTTTATGTGCAATTGTCTTACATCACCATTCGGAGCGGTCATGTGCAATTGTCTTACATCACCATTCGGAGTGGTCATGTGCAATTGTCTTACATCACCATTCGGAGTGGTCATGTGCAATTGTCTTACATCACCATTCAGAGTGGTCATGTGCAATTGTCTTACCACACCATTCGGAGTGGTCATGTGCCATTGTCTTACATCACCATTCGGAGTGGTCATGTGCCATTGTCTTACATCACCATTCGGAGTGGTCATGTGCAATTGTCTTACCTCACCATTTGGAGTGGTCATGTGTCATTGTCTTACATCACCATTCGGAGTGGTCATGTACCATTGTCCTACATCACCATTTGGAGCGGTCATGTGCCACTGTTTTACATCATCATTAGGGCTTGTTCACACGGCGTTTCCACTCTGTGTTACAAGCACTTTTTAGATCCGTCTCTGGGACCGACAGGACGGACCCAGAGATGGATCTAAACAATTAGCAGTGAGTTTATCAGCCGTGGGCTATTTGAGAACCCCTGGGGGCGGTGTTCACACGAGAGATCGCCGCTGCGTGTTTCCATAGCGCAGCTCGGGTCCATCTTTGAAAGAATTGCATGTCATTTCTTTCAAAGACGCAGCCGACAGGCAGGAATGAAATACGCAGCGGGGATCACTCATGTGAAACCTTTCTTGCAAATGTTCCTCATAACCCACAGTGATAATCTCACTGCTAATTGTTTTAGATCCGGGCTCTGGGTTTGTCCTGTCTTCCAGAGACGGAAACTAAAAAGCGTAGTTAACACGGAGTGAAAACGGCATGTGAACAAGCCCTTAGGAGACTTTCACTTCCAGATGGTCATAACAGGCAGTGGCACGTGTCTGTCTGCAGTGGTAACATTCTGTTTGGGCGAAATTTGGAAGTAAATTGAATACTAGGGAGAGACGCAGCAGAATCCGTGCTGGAACATAGGTCAGGAGATAGATAAGTATGAGGGTTTTTTTTGTTTTTTTTTCATTAGGCCAGCTGTACCTCAATTATTTTTTATATACTGGACAACACCTTCAATCTGACATATCTACTTTTTTAATTTCTTTATCTTTTTTCTTGACTGTGTTTTCTATTAACGTTGAACAATGGTAGTTACTAGTTTGGGCGGCACTCCGGAATAAGTAATAACGACAGGGTGCTATGTCTCATAGGGTTGGATCCCATACAACGTAGTAATATAAATTCGAAGACAGCACTCCTAAGGTAAGTGATGCAAAAATAAGTTTTGTTTATTTAATCATTCTCCACCAATTCCAGAAGTAGTATAGAATGACATTAAGACGTGACGTTTTGGTCTCTCAGGGACCTTTCTCAAACATATGTCACTCTCTTTTGGGGACTGTTCAGACCTCCATACTTCAGGGAGTAAAGGCCTTCACTGAGGTGGAGAATGATTAAATAAACACAACTTATTTTTGCATCACTTACCTTTGGAGTGCTGTCTTAGAATTTATATTACTTCTATTAACGTTGGACAAATCTGCTTTAAAGCAGTGTTTTCTTTATAGTGTAGCAGCACTTAAGAATTAAACATAAAACATTATGATTATGGAATCGGGGTTTACGCGGTAAGGTTATGGTTGACAGGTGGTTATGCTCATGATCGGGGTCAATAGTGCAGCTTTCCAAATTTGAACCCAATTTGGACTTAAATTCCTAGTTATCTTTGGTCCCGAAAGAGAAGCAGTCACAGAGGTGTTTAAGGGAGAAGATGACTGAATGTTTTACTGACAGCTATGTACAGGACTGTAGCAAAATAGGGGTACAAAAATGACACCAGGGCCCTGAGGGGCTCATAATAAGACACAGTGTCTGACTGGAATGCTTTGGGCCCACCAGTGGAACTGATTCTTGGGGTTCACCAATGGAGTTGTTTTTTTGGGGCCCACCCTACAGCTACTGTACATGACTACACATATTGCAATCTTGAACTCTGCCTCTTGATATCTGCCTCTCTTTCCCTGCCTTCAGTGTAAGCAACCCCATGCTTGCTATGCCCAGAGGCCCACCATGCCTTGGGGCCCACTAGGGTGCTTCCTATACTCCCATGGGGCAGTCTGAGCCTGAGCACAAAAATAGGACAGAACCCAGAAGGCACTAAAACCATACGAATCTATGTAACACTTTAAACGGCATGAGTGCTATCTTTTCTACATGTATAAATTAGAGGTTTTGAGTTTACATTTTGATCAATTTTTGTATACTCATCTATCATATCAAGGTATCCTCATCAGATGGGTCCCTACATGTAGATAAGCCTCTCTTTGGGGCCAAGCCCACTATACATTTGGGGAAGTTTTTATTTATTTATTTTGGGAGAGGGGGAGGGGTCCTCGAAATATAATTCATGCATGATTTGACTGGTAATTTTGTGGTTTTGCCAACAAAATCATGCAGCTATTGGGCACCACATGTGGGCCTGTTTTTGTAACCTTACACCTTATTGACCCTTTATTACGAATGAGCATATGCAGTTTAGGCTTAGTTCCCCCTTCTCTCAGTTTGGCAGTGTATTACTATAACTAATTCCAAAACATGTTACATATTTCACATATTCCTGTGCAGAAATATGTATAACGAGAAGCAGGAAGGAGTTGTAACATATTCCCTGCTGTAGATCATGTGGGGGTGAGAGGGGATGCTTGTGAAAAGAATCTGCTTGTGGCTATCAGACAGAACCATGCTATTATACATTGTGCAGGCTTTGTCCAGGAACGTTCTGCCATAATGCATTTATATTCAATGAGTGAAAAGCAGCAGATATGATGTTATTAGCTAATTAGGTAAAATTAGCAGGAAATGCACAATAAATAATAGATTTACCATTTGACGCATACTTGAATTTTTTAATAGCTTTATAAAGAAGCTGTTCACCGATTTGAAATATTTATTGGTAAAGACCCCCCCTCCCCCATTCGACGCGACGCAAAACTCAGGAGTACAGGCGTCCTGTGACTGGGCTCATAATTGTTTAGGAATTATAATGGCCTTAAAAGGGTTTTGCCACGAAGTAAAATTTACGTGAGAAGCTTGCAAATGAACTAACAAACATTTTCACCATTCATTATTATTAAAAATTCTGCACCGTTTTTGTTTTAGCTGCTCCTTTAGTGATCCATTGTTTACAGCTCGTCTCCAGGGGGTACGACCAGGGCTGAGAGCTCCTCAGTTCTGGTCGCACATGCTCAGACATTTACTTCTCCTCTCAGCAGCTACTGAGTGTTCAAACCCAGGTGCTGTCATTCTACTCCGGTCCTCTGTACTCCTAAGTAATTAGTCAAACATGCAAATAAATAAAAAAGAAACCCAATCAGGTTTTTAATTAAAAAAAGAAAAAAAAAAGCATGGTTTCGTTCCTGCAGGGACTTGAACCTGAAACCCTTGTGCCGGGAGGCAAAAACTTTACCTCCAGCTACTCCAATGCTTTACAAAAATTAACCCTTTCTTTGATAAAAAGAGGAAATGCCTGGTGATGTCATCCTGCTGGATCAAGATTTTTCAATTCAACAAATACACACGCCCCCTTTTGTAACACAGAGGAAGGGGGATACAGGAGGTGTAAATGAGTTTGGGGAAAAACCCCCTTAAAAGTTTGGTTAGAGAAGGAGATGGGGGATGCTGCCCCTTTAAGGGGCACAAAAAAACAGGGGGCATTTTAAAGGGGGTTTTTCACCATGCGTTTCATAGTCACCCCCCATTTTTCATCCACTCTTTTTGTCAGGCTGAGGGGGGGTTCTATAGCGTATTAGATATTTAGCTTCTTGTAACACTGAGATTTTGCAAAGACAAAGTGCAAAGAGCTACCCCAAGGAGTAAAACAAATTCCCTGTTATAAACAAAATGATCTTGTTAAGATAATTAGTCACTCGAGTGAGATCTCTGACCTTGGTGACGAAATTTTCCTGCTATTCAATAGCAAGATATGGTTGGTAAGGGAGAAACCTGTGGCATCAGGCAATGAAATCTCTCCCCCCTGACTAGGTAATATCAAAAGACTAATGTATTTTGAAAAAGTCTTTAATTACCTGTTCCTACATGTTTAAACCTAATCTTTGTAGTGAGGAAATCCCTTTAAGTCTGGCTGCCATGATGCTGCAGTCTATATGATAAAAGTGTAGTTCAAAGAGTTTTTGCATTTTAAACATTTATGACACATCAATAGGATATGTCATAAATATCTGATAGGTATCTAGAGAATGGTCCCCAAAAACTTCCTGTTTGAAACTGAGAAGTGGCCACACTTGTGTGGTTATACTCCATTCATTTTATTAGTTCTGAGTTCTGAGTGCTTAGTGGCGCAGTTGCCTTTACTCTATATCCCATAAATGTATTTTATGGGAAAACCCCTTTAATATGTAATGGTCATGACATGTCTGTAAATAGACAAACCAAATTTTTCAGACAAACTAAAGGGTTAAGTCTCTGAGCACTTTGTTTGGGGCAGGGGCACTTTAAGGTAGAGAACTATGTGCAGGCCTGCAGCCAATCAGTGTGAGAAGGAAAGATGGGCTGCAGGAACATATAAGAAGGAGTCGGCCACGTGTTAATTAGTTCTGTGCTAGTTGAGTTTCTGTTCCGTTCAATTAAGAATGTGTTTCAGTATCTGGGATTATTCTCCCACTTGCCATCAGTGAGGAGGGCAGGCTGCAGGGCTAACATCTGCCTGGTGGCTCACAGGAGGAAGAGAGAGGAAGAAAAATGAGAGAGCAGGGGACAGGTAGATAGGAGAGTGCAGAAGAGGAGAGGAATTTGAACAACTTGCGAAACTGTCCTGGAGCTGAGGACAAGGAGTCCTGAAGAGATAGCCCAGTGAGCATACCAAGGAGAGCAAATAGCCCTTAGGCATGACCGCTTCCCTGCAGACTCACATCTAGCCAGAAGAAAGGGCCTGAGGACTTGTCTGTAGAACTGCCAGAAAAGCAACTGCTAAGAGGGAGAGAAGTGAGGACCCTAATCAGGGCCGTTCCTAGGCTAAATTGCACTCAGGGCGAGGTAAAGAAATTTCACCCCTCCTTCCCCCCGTAACATAATGCGACACATTGCATCACCATCAACCAAATCTAAAATATAAAAAAAGCTTTACCACAATGTGCTCCGTATAAAACTACTAAATAATAGTCATACAGTTACCAAATAACACCGCTACGCAAAACCAGGATCTCAAGGCTAATAGTACCAATGTCCTACTAAGACCACATACCACCAGCACATAGTGACCGAATAATACAAACTGACCATTACTGAATACAATCCATTATACTACAACCTATATTACCTCCATACAGCGACCATACAGTATTGGATACCAGTTGTACACCGGCTCTGCAGACATATAAATGATAACAGTAAAGTTACATCTAGGCACTTACAGGAGACGTCTCTGAAGAGTTGTTTCTCTTCATCTGTCTCAGACCGCCATGACGACTTCTCCCGGCCACAACTATTCACTTTAAAATTTACAGAACAAACATCTTAGACTCCTCACTTTATGATTACTTCTCTACCAATTCCTATTTCTATACAAAAACTCCCCAGCTATATCACCTCATATGGTAGCCATGTAATAGCCCCTGTAGCCAGACAGTAGCCCCTGTAGCCATTTAGTAGTGCATGTAGCCAGGTAGTAGCCCCTTATAGCCAGGTAGATGCCCCTATAGTTAGGTAGTAGCCTCTTATAGCCAGGTAGATGCCCCTATAGTTAGGTAGTAGCCCCTTATAGCCAGGTAGATGCCCCTATAGTTAGGTATTAGCCCCTTTTAGCCAGGTCGATGCCCCTATAGTCAGGTAGTGACCCTTATAACCAAGTAGATGCCCATATAGCCAGGTAGTAGTCCCTTATAGCCAGGTAGTAGTCCCTTATAGCCAGGCAGATGCCCCTATAGCCAGGCAAATGCCCCTATAGCCAGGTAGTAGTCCCTTATAGCCAGGTAGATGCCAATATAGTCAGGTAGATGCCGCTATAGCCAGGTAGTAGTCCAATATAGCCAGGTAGATGCCCCTATAGCCAGGTAGATGCCCCTATAGTAAGGTAGATGCCCCTATAGTCAGGTAATAGTCCCTTATAGTCAGGTAGTAGTCACTTATAGCCAGGTAGATGCCAATATAGTCCGGTAGATGCCGCTATAGCCAGGTAGTAGTCCAATATAGACAGGTAGTAGTCCAATATAGCCAGGTAGATGCCCCTATAGTCAGGTAGATTCCCCTGTAGCCAGGTAGATTCCCCTGTAGCCAGGCAGTGCCCCCATGTAGACAGGCAGTGCCCCCATGTAGCCTGGTAGTGCCCCCATAGCCAGGTAGCAGCTATTGATGAAATAAAAAAAAATGCTCACCATGCCATGATCCCACAGCCCTTGCGTCCAGGTCCGGGAGCTGCAGAGCAGTGTAAGCTGCGTGACGTCATCGCGCCACTTACGCTGTCACGCAGCTCCAAGAGATTTCCTGGTCCGTGCACAGACTGCTGACCCAGGAGATCCCAGCATCGCAGGGGGCGCGGTGAAAGCTGTGCGTCCCCTGCGACGCTGATACAGGGGAGAAGGCAGGACAGAAATGATCCGTCCTGCCTCCTCTCTGTACCAGCAGCTGCACAGCGAGTGTGCAGCTGCTGAGTGAGTCAAGGGCTAACCTCCAGGCGGGCAATGCAGGTGGTCGCAGCGCCCCCCTTCTGTGAGCAGAGCCTCGGCGCCCACCCCTAGGAACGGCCCTGACCCTAATGTGAGTTTGTTTGCTAGTAAACTGTTTGGAGCCTGCAAAACTCCTGTAAGCAAAACTTGCAAGATCCCCAAAGCTGCAGAGTCTCTGGTTATTTCGCACCAGTGCAGGATACCTCCCAGCGACCCTAAACCATTAGGTCTGACATATACGTAGCCTACTACCCAGGTGTGACCACCTGTCTGACACCTGGGGACCGCTACCATTTCCATCTACCTCCTCCTGCCCAAACCTCACACACAGGACCGGGACAAGGTATTCTGGTGTCCTTTGTAAATAAGGCACACAACACCCCCCCATGGGAAAATTCAGCCCCATCCATGCGTCCATGTGCCTCCTTGGTGTCTGGGATGAAGTGACACTTTAGGTGGTCGCATACCTTTGCTTACCCGCCATCCTCGCCCTGTTTACACAACCTAGACAGTTAAAGAATATACATCATTCATTGCATTCTATCATCGTCCAAACCTAGACTGATTTGGCATAAATGTCAGTATATTATGGCAATTCAAGGGTCTGTTGTGCTAATGGATAGCATTAAGTCACAGGTCATGGTTTTTGCTGTAATTTCCCCAAAATTTCTGCAAAACCACTGTAGTTTTGTGTAATTTGGAATATTGCAACAAAGTCCATGCCATGTCTGCAGGAGTGATTAGCCCTTTTAGCAACAAGATAAAAGTTTCATGTTACCACACAGTTAAGTGAGGAGAATAGATAAGATCCAGCTGTTCAGTCCAAGAAGTCTATATACACATAGCAAGGGTCAGCTCTGGAGTATGTGGGTCCTTTGTCTACTCAACCTTTGCCTAGACAAGTATACAACATGTTTTCCTATGTCATCTTGATCTAACCCATGCCCAGTAGGTCCTGGTATCTGCCAACATTTGCCAAATGTTGTGGCTGGCCAGAAACAAACAGATGGCATTTTTTAATCTAAGGCTAATAGTATGGTACCGATTTCATATTATTTATGAGACCAACCAGTAGATGCCAATTATCACTCATGCATGGTGGCTAAAACGGATTAAACTTTCTAAGGACATTTTCATAAAAAGAAATGGTCCATCCTACTGCCCAGACTAGAAGAAACAAGTTAGACCTTTAGCCATTTTCCCTTTCATTTGGTTGTATAGGTTGCTGGTAATTGCATCCTGTACAAATACACTCAATGGTTTAATAGAAAGAAGGCATCCTATAACTCATGAGTCATGTTACAGAACCAACAACAAGCTGCAGTATCTCCTTGTCTCTTAGGGCAATGTGCGGTCAGAAGGAAATGTGTTCTGACAATATTCATGACAGTCAACACTGCTGGTTGTGCCTCTGTTATGTAATCCAGACCCTACACTACCAGAACAGCATCTCAATTCATCTTCTACAGTAAAAATCTCGCCAGTAAGAGGTCAGAACAATCTTTTGGCTGCTCTGCAGACGCTCTGCCTGGATTCCACAGTCGGGGTCTATAAATCTCTATATGTGTGCCCAATCTCCTGGAAGCTAAATATTTATTCTATTGTGTAAAGACTGTTTATGCCATGAACTTATACCAAGCGATTTCTATCAAGCCCAGATAGTTCTCTCACTCACTGCCAGGGACCACTGCTTTCATGCACGGAGAGTTTGCAGGAAGGGCGAGCAGTTTTTTCTGACTTCAAAGTTACATGTTGTATGTAAAGCTTTAAAGGGAATGTGTCATCAAAAAATGACTTGTAGTTTAACTCACATTTTTATGTTAAACACATTTTGTAGGAATTTTTGGTTATGTTTTTTTTTAATTTTCCAGATCACTTTCAGTATTTTTTTTAATAATTCCTAAGTCTCGCAGTTTTCACTTTGGCCACTAGGCCTAATAATGGTCTGACACTTCCTGTTCTGTTTAGAGAGCTTTTCAGTAGTGTGCTCATTGTCAGTAAAAGCAGGGTCACACTGAAAGGAGACACCATTGTGTACAGATAACACTGAATCCACCAGTCACAAGAGGAGATGTCACAGCTCCCCCTCTCTTCACAGTGAAAACTCTCCTATACTATGGGAAAGAATCTGTCTTAAGAATCCTATGTGCATGAAGCTGCTGTAAAGTATCTCTCTGACTGCTGTTAAAGCAGTGCAAGCAAGAATGTCTTCCCCACAATCATATATAGACGGCCGAATAGAGAAATCTACAATCAGGAAATGAAAACGACTGAGAGGAAAAGCATATGGATCAGGGTCTTGATTTAAAAAGTAAAAAAAAAAAAATGGCGACATATTCCCTTTAAATACTGACAAAAAGAAGTCAGCCTAAGTGAGAAAAAACATAGAAACATACTCTGTCAGAGTATGACCGTGGTCTACACATAAACACAAAGGGCGACATGTATGAACTTTGGCGGGAAAGGCCAGTTCTAAATAGCTGTAAAGGGGTTGTCTCACTGCAAGGATTACTTTTTATGTTAAAGATCTTGCAAAAACAAGTCACTTTGCAATATGTGTCCATTAACAGTGTCCTACCTATTCCTAGATATCACCTCTTGTAAGGGCTGCATCAACTCCTCAGGTCGCTATTGCTACAGACCTGTTCACTCCGTCCTGATAGGCTGCCAGTGCTGGTCGCTATAGCTACAGACCTGGTGTCCTTAGCAGCTCGTCACTACAGGCCAGTAGAAGCCAGTGAACAGTGAATTAAAAATTGAAACTGAGAAAACAGTACTGAGGTAAGATGAATCAATGTAGTGAGACAACCCCTTTAAGACAGTGTAGAATGCTCCAAAATGTATGAACCTGTTCTGCAGGTTATACATACAGATGCAGTGCCCATTGTCAAAGGGATCTTTTTGAGTCTGTTTTCACCTCTGTGGCAGAAGTTCCAAAAGGAACCTCCCATGTACTGTAGAACCAAGTCTTAATGTAACTTCCACTATTTTACCAAACCCAAGTCACAACAATCTGATTTGAGTACAACAGTACATATTGCAGAGTCAATAGATCATTGTATCTTAGAGACATAATGAGATATTGCAACAGACTCTTGTTGTAAATCTATATAATTGTTATTACTAATTTTGCTGAAGTTTTAGGGTATATTCACACAGCGTAATTGCGGCGCACACAGTACGCGCCGCAATACGGTGTGTATTTTGGGAGTCATGCTGATCAGCGCGTATTCCCAAAGCACAGGGGGGTGGGATGGCGGCTGGGTGCGGGCCCCATTGACATGCATTGTCATTATGTATTACTCTAATTGTGGTGCGCATTTCGCAGCGTATAACGTGCAATACGCTTCGTAATAAGCGGCAAAATGCTCACAAAAATACGCCATGTGAACATGACCTTATACTTCCCTACTTCCTGGCTAGCTGGTACCTGTAGCCCTGCTTGGGCACGACCTTCATGTACTGTAGAACCAAGTCTTAATGTAACTTCTACTATTTTACCAAACCCAAGTCACAACAATCTGATCTGAGCACAACAGTACACACTGCAGAGTCAATAGATTATTGTATCTCAGGAACATAATGAGATAATGCAACAGACTCTTGTTGTAAATCTATATAATTATTCTTACTAATTTTACTGAAGTTTTAGGGTATGTTCACACGGCGTAATGTATGCGCCGCGATACGGCGTGTGTTTTGGGAGTCGCGCTGATCAGTGCGTATTCCCAAAGCACGGGGGGCTGTGCAATATGCGGCGAAATGCGGGCAAAAATACGCCGTGTGAAAATGGCCTTATACTTCCCTACTTCCTAGCTACCTGGTACCTGCAGCCCTTCTTGGGCACGACCTTCATTCTGGTTGCTATTTAATTGTCCTGTTTGCAGTATACCACATGAAACGCGTAGTCCTGTTTTTACTATTTGTATGTTTTGCTCACTTTTATATTTTAATTGTCATTGTTTTTTTAGTGCTGTATGCTTTTATATTAGAGGGTAATTATTTGGTCTTTTGAACCCATATAACTCTTTATTTTGTATCAGTACCTTTGGAGTAACCAGCGGCACCCAAATTTCATTGTTTAAAGGGGGTCATACCTTTTTTTGTACTTTGTTTTTTATCTCAGGAACATATCTGGCCTCTTTGTATCTGCTGGTGATGCAAGACTTGTTAGTGTACAAAATAGTGTCTTCTTTGGGATGAATGAAGTTTAAAGATCTGCTTCCCATTTAAATGGAAAGGAAAGGGGTTATAGTCTTTTCAAGGTGCGGTGGAGAGAGTAGTAAGTACAGTTGAAACCAGAAGTTTACATACACTGACATGAAATCAGAATAAACCTTACCCGTTTTAGGTCAATTAGGAACCAAAATTATTTATATTTGCCAAATGCCAGAATAATGAGAGAGAGAGAGAGAATTTTTTAAGGCATTTTTTATTACTTTCTACAAAGACAAAAGTTTACATACATTTCATTAGTATTTGGTAGCATTGCCCTTAAACTGTATGACTTGGGTCAAGCGTTTTGGATATCCTTCCACAAGCTTCTCACAATAGTTGGTATGAATTTTGACCCCTTCTTCCTGACAGAACTGGTGTAACTTAGCCATGTTTGTAGGTCGCCTTGCTCACACCTGCCTTTTGAGCTTTGTCCATAAATATTCAATAGGGTTGAGATCAGGGCTTTGTGGTGGCCACTCCAAAACATTGACTTATTGGTTACCCTTAAGCCACTTTGTAACCAGTTTGGCAGTATGCTTCAGGTCATTGTCCATTTGGAAGACCCATTTCCATTCAAGCTTTAACTTCCTGGCTTATGTCTTGCGATGTTGCTTCAGTATTGCCACATAACCTTCTTTCCTCATGATGCATCTATTTCTATTTCACTAGTCCCTGTGTTTCACAGTTGAGATGGTGTTCTTAGGCTTCCAAGCTTCTCCCTTTTTCCTCCAAATGTAACGATGATCATTATGGCCAAACAACTCAATTTTAGTTTTGTCAGACCACAGGACATGTAGGTCTTTGTTCCTGTGTGCATTTTAATACATATATCTGGCTTTTATATGTTTCTTTTGGAGTAATGGCTTCTTCCTCGCAGACCAGCCTTTCAGCCCATGTTGGTACATTACTCGTTTCACTGTGGATAATGACACAATCTTACCAGCTTCCACCAGCATCTTCACAATGTCTTTTGCTTTTGTTCCTGGGTTGATATGCACATGTCGGACCAAAACACGTTCATCTTTGAGACACAGAACCCGTCTCCTTCCTGAGCGATATTATGGCTAGACATTCCCATCTTGTTTGTACTTGTATACAATTGTTTGTACAGATGAATGAGGCACCTTCAGGTGTCTGGGAATTGCACCCAATGATGATCCAGACTTGTGCAATACCACAAGTCTCTTCCTGATCTCTTTTTCTCATATTTTTTTAGACTTTCCCATGATGTTACATACAGAAGCAGTGTGTTTCTGGTGTGCTTTTAAAATACATCCACAGATGTGTCTCTAATTAACTGATGTTGCCAATAAACCTATCAGAAGCTTCCAAAGACATGACATCATCATATGGGTTGTCCCAAATTGTTTAAAGGAGTTGTCTCCCTTCAGAGTTTCAGAGAATGCATGAATGAAATACTCTGTCACTTCCTGGTTCAGACTGACTCATTTGCATAAGCTCCATGCTTGTACAGCTCCATGCTGTGCTGTGCTTTCAGATCTAATTAGATCAGATTAGCTTCTCAAATATAACAGGACTTCTTATCTGATCCCCAAAAACAAAAGCCCTAATTACAGTTCTGTTTATTTTACATAAATCAAGATTTTTACTGCTGAGCGGGCACAGAAAACTGCCATGACTGTGTGATGACATAAACTCACTGTTATCCATTAAAACAAACAGCAGGGGGGAATTGGGTTTACAGGTGGGTTACTGAGGGAACTGAAATAGCCAGGGAGGTTTATAAATTACTTGTATTCCTTAGGAAAAAAGAGGAACAAAGCAATATATTTGGAGAAAATGTTTCTTTGTAGCGAGACAACTTTAACGGCACAGAAATTTCCTAGTGTTTTTTAAACTTTTAACTTTGCAGAAATTAAAATTCCTCCTCTCTCTTCTTCTCCCTTCTCTTTCTCTCTCTTATTATTTGGCATTAGGCAATATAAATAATTTTGGTAATCCTAATTGGACCTAAAGGGTGTAGGTTTATTCTGATTTCATGTCAGATAGTGAGAAAAACATATGTGTCTTTTTATATAGTGTATGTAAACTTCTGGCTTCAACTGTATGTAGAATATGTCTACAATGGCCATAAAAGAAACATATGAGATCTTAAAAAGTGCAACTAAACTCATTAGACGGAGGGTAGTGCGGTAAAACAATAATTGCATCTTATACCAAGTGCCTAATGGTGGGATGTTCAGGAGGGCATCAAGGTTATAACTAGGTAACCAATGACCACTAGATATTAAATTGGATGCCTGAGAGATACCGCATGAGTACCAGGTTACAAGCTGATGTGTGCTGTATGTTGAGGTGGTGACATTTAGTACCATCACATCCCATTGTGACCAATAGTCTTAGTATTGATTTATATTCCTATCTGATGCAAAACAAAAGGGAGGTTGTCTTTCAGCTTTCTAGTTTTCCTGGCCAGAGAGGCAGTAGCTATTGCTGTATCTAGCACCTTGACAACACATGCAGCCACTTTGCTGCTTGTGCTTTGAGTTGGTCCAACACTAGACTGCTTCCCTTGCTTACTTCATCAGTCATTCACTAGAGAAAGCTTACTGCACATACATTTATATAGCTCTCATTCATATGCAGTTATCTCCCCTAGTGGTGGCTTTCTGTAGACAGAATTCTATCATCAAGTCAGGAAAACAAGGTCCTCATTACAGATATATTATGAAATTAATCAGAATGATGGAAATAAACTCTTATAGTGATACCAAGCCTGTAGTATGGAATAGGACCAATTTTAAGATTTCTAATAGACCCTGTGATTTATGTATATGCTGAGCTGTTTCATCCTTTAGCCCCAAACCAAAACTGTCAGGAGCTTTTATAGGGACCACGGACAGCTTTCCCATCAGTGACAGTGGGACTGGAGTATTCTATAAATCTGAATATGGACACAGTAGATGGTTTCAATTCTTATTGACCAGAGATCACATATTGAAGAAAAATCACCATCGGTTAAGCTCCAGCAGCCAAGAGGACAAGTGTTATGGAATGTATTAGGTGAAATGTCTATTTCACCCCCAAGATGGCGCCTGTGTCCAGACACACCCTGTTGTGTTAAGAAGATAACCAAGATGACCACTGACCTTAACTATTTTGCTTCTCATGAAACAAAAGGGGGCTGTGTTAGTCAAATATATAGATATGAATAACCAATAAAGGGGGGTGGATGTATGTCACATGTTGCCTATGGAATGTTTGTTTACGGCCAGCTATAAAAACTTGGGGTTTTTTGTTAATAAAAAGTCGGGAGAACTCATTTGACTGCAGATTGTCAGCCTGTGAATTCTTACTCTGGCACGTATCATTCAGTATACTGATTTGACCCCCCCCCACTAGGACGTCGAGCCCCTTTGCGGGTCCATCTACAACACAAGCAGGGCCAAATGAATACTTAAAACGTCACATTTATTGATACAAAAAGTTAAAAAGCGGCATACAGCATGATATAAGCACAACACTGCGTCCACACTGACGCGTTTCGGAACACTACTCCTTATTCATAGAGATCTCATATTATAACACCTCCATTACATTTTTAACCAGGACATTTTTTTTTTCTTTTTAAGTGAACATAGCACAAAGCATCTCTTTCTTTTAAAGTAACTCATGGGTTTAGGTGTACCCACGTACAACAGGCACCCAACTATATTGCAAGAGTCCCATCCAGTCACTGGTTTATTCTATCCACCTCATGTTAGGGTTACTGGCAGCCATATTCCAAAAGTGTTGTCTGTACCCTTAGCCTACTGTCATTGTCTTCCATCTCCTTGCATTACCAACTAATACTTCAGTGTATAAAAAGAGGATGTAGAGGTTGGCAGACAGTGTTGCCTAAAGGTCCTCAATGGCACCTGATACCTTAGAAGATTAAGCATGGTTGTTCCACTGCTGGTCATCAGATGTCACAGATTGTTGGTGACATCTGCCAGTCCCCTGCTGTGCCTACTCCACCCATATAATTTCTACTCTACAGCAGAAGGGTGCTCTAGTTTATATGATTGGTTGCTAAATAAAGATTGTCGCTGCTTAAATGCAAGAAAACTCAGCTGTATGACAGATGCCACACTTAGAAAAGAGGAAACCTGCAATCTCCTAGAAAGCAACAGGCATTCCTACATGGTCGCCTTAGTAATAGGAGTCCATGAATAGATGTGAGGAAACAAAGAAGCTACAGTACAGCTCCATACTGAGACCCTGCGTAACGAGGCACAGGAAGGTACTTTAATAAGGAAGCAAATCTCTTGAGAGTCAGCAGATGAGTAAGCACAGCATGTGCTCTACCATCTGGACATCTTGATATCTAAGTTTTTGGTATAATGTTAACATAATCATATCAAATAAAAATGTAAAAAACAAAAATATGAAAGTAAAACTATGAAGGACCACAGACCTCCAGTGAATCCAGTAAATGCCATTTCAGTGTGTGCCCTGTAATTATTTACCATGCAATGGTACATTTAACATTTAACAGCCGGTCATAATAATATGGCTCTTCATTATTTTCCTCCCCGCCTTCCAAGAGCATTGCTTTTTTATTTTTCCATCTACATAGATATAGGAGGGCTTTAATTTTGTGGGACAAAATGTACCTTTTAGTGGTGTCATTGATCGTACCATAGAATATACTGGAAAACTGAAAAAAATTCTAAGTGGGGTGAAATGTGAAAAAAAAACATACCCGTGGCATGTTTGCGTAGGTTTTGTTTTTCCGGCATTCATTCCAGTATTAAATGATGTCTTCTGTATTCTGTAGGTTGATACGATTCTGGCAAAACCAAATATGTATAGTTTTTGTTATGCTTTAGTACTGTTAAAAAATACTAACACCCTCCATTTCTTAGATTTGCACTGCAGTGCTATTTTCTGTTATCAATAACTTTTTTGTTCTTGCACCTTCAGACATAAATGACTGAAACGGGTTGGTGGATTCGCTGGACCACCGCAAGTGATGATAGTTAAGCCACGCCAGGGAAGCCGGAAAGAGTCTAAGTAGCCCCCGGGTGTTCACCAGGGGCCCGCCGCAAAGCGGGATGGACTTGCTGCGGGTGATGGAGGTACAGGTCGTCCACCCTGACGTGCTTGTTGCAATGGAGGGCCGGGGGTTAATTTGCGTGGTACAGAATCGTAATCAGGGACGTAGTCGGGGAACAGGCAGGGAGGTCGGCAGGCAGCAGAGGTTCGTGGTCAGAGACGAGCCGATGGTCAGGGCAGGCGGCAAACAGGCAAGGTCAGGAAACGTAGAGGAACGGACTGGTACACGTGTAATCAAACAGAACTCCAAACTCTCTCTAGACAAGGTAACGCACACCAACAATCTGGCAGAGAGTGCAGGGGGCATATACCTTATATAGGACCAGTGGCCGTCAATTGACTAATTACCGGTGCGCTGGCCCTTTTAAATCCAGACCAGCCGTCGCACGCGCGCCCTAAGCAGCGGGTACCCCGGCGCAGCGGCGGGACAGGCAAGGAGCAAGCGGTGTACAGGAGCGTGGAAGGGGTAAGTGTGAGGCGGCACCCGCGCCGGACCCCATGACAGTATCCCCCCCCCCTTTAGGTCTCCCCCTCTTTTTACGGAATTTAGAGAGGAGGTCAGATGACAGATTAGCCTCAGGTTTCCACGATCGCTCCTTCAGCCCGAACTTCTTCCAGTCAATCAGAAAGAACCGCTTCCCCCTCACTGTTTCTCCGCCAGCACCTCCTTTACCTCAAGGATGTTATCAGCGTTGGCCACAGGAGAAGGCGAGACAGATCCACGAGAGAAGCGATTCAGCACCACAGGTTTGAGGAGAGAAACATGGAAGGCGTTCGGGATACGCAGAGTAGGAGGCAAGCGGAGCTTGTAGGACACGGGTTTAGTTGCCGAAGTACCACAAAAGGGCCCAAATACTTAGGGCCTAACTTATAACTATATATATAATTCTCTCTGTATAATGGAGGTCGGTTGACCCAGTGAGAGGCCTTGAATTGGCTCTATTGAGAGGTAAGGATAGTGTAGGACTGCCCGATTTTGAGATCACGTTGAAAGTCGTGGGCAGCTTAAACATCTTTTGATCAAAATATGTGAACCAAGAGTCTCAAAGTTTTTTCATGTATGATAGATAGCATAAATGCTTCTTTAGGGATTTCCACGTAGTGTATTGCCCTTTTGCAGTAGTGTGCTGCTGGCGGCGGTCTGTGTGTGTTCATGTATAATTACAGGTGTGCCGCAGCCCTGCCAGTGGCACCCAGGTTTGCATACGTTTTTTCAGAAATGTTTTTGTGTGCAGAAACATACGTTATACTTGGTGTACATTGATTTTAACCTATATGGGAAGGAAGGGGTGCTTCCATTTTGGGTTTCTGCACCTGCCCACTCTCACAGGCTGTCATAAGAAGTGCAGCTTGCAAGTCTGGTGTGTTTTTTGTTTTGTTTTTTTTCTCTCTGTATAATGGAGGTCAGTTGACCCAGTGAGAGGCCGTGAATTGGCTCTATTGAGAGGTAAGGATAGTGTAGGACTGCCCGATTTTGAGATCACGTTGAAAGTCGTGGGCAGCTTAAACATCTTTTGATCAAAATATGTGAACCGAGAGTCTCAAAGTTTTAACTTATAACTGGGCACCTTGAAACGAATATATTTGGCGGACAACCAAACTCTATCACCTGGCTTAAATGGGGGCGGAGGTCTACGGGACCTGTCGGCCTGGACCTTGGTGCGAGCGGAGGCCGTAGAAGGGCCTTTCGTGTGGCCATGTCACGCACCTGGGCATCCACGGCAGTAACATGACACGAGGTAGCCAGAGGGAGAGGCGGGCTGGGATGTAGCCCAAACACGAGAAAAAAAGGAGAGGCTCCAGCGGTTTCCGAGTCTAGAGAATTATATGAAAATTCCGCCCAGGGGAGGACGTCGGACCAATTATCTTGAAGGGCGGATACAAAATGTTGTAGGTAGGTACCTAAAACTTGGTTAACCCTCTCTACCTGCCCGTTAGTTTGAGGGTGGTAAGCAGACGAGAAGTCTAGCTGAATCTGCAACCAGGCCCACCATCAGGAATTTCAGGGCCCCATACAGCCCAAGTGTCAGGTCTCCCCTCCCACCCCCCACCCCACCCCCCCCCCTCCCAAAAAAAAACAGGGAAAAACGCATTTTTGTGGTTTATTTTAGTGGAAACCTACTATGTGATATTAATGACACCATGGGCGACATGTGTGATGTTTAGCGATTAAACGCCAATTTTTGTGCGCATTATAATATTACAATGCGTGTAATCTATGAACCCAGTCTACTGCGGGTCATAAATCAAGCGTCACTTCTGGCTCAGGTAAACCACTGAAAGTGCTCTACCTGTTCCAGCAGTAATGCGCCTGGATTTGCCGTACTGAAGCTTTAAATATATACTTCCTACGGTCGTAGTGCACCCCTCACCTGACTACAGTGTAAGAAGTGAATGGAGTGTTCATCTTACCTGCTCCTGAGAGATTTATGGCATGGACGACCTCCGGTACATCTGGCCGCTAGCGTAGTTACCGTTCTTACAGGGACACCAACAGAGCTCCAGTGCCACCGACTGCACCTGGTACCAGCGCAGGAAGAAACGGTCGTCTTCTCCTGTTATTCCTTTCGGCCCAGAACACCATGATGAATTCGCTCGCCCACGTCTCGTCTCTGCAGAATTTACCACACACATCTTAGAATCCTCACTTTTTCAGCAGCTAATTTTAGGTATATAAACCCCCTCAGTTCGGTAGCTCTATAGCTTCCCTCAGTTAGGTAGGCATGTATAGGCCCCCTCATTAAGGCAGGTATATAGATAGCCCCCAGGCAGGTAGGTATATAGATGTCCCCACATGCAGGTATATAGATGAGCCCTCAGGCAGGTATATAGATGAGCCCAGGCAGGTATATAGAGGGCCCCAGGCAGGTGTATAAAGAGCCCCAGGCAGGTGTACAGAGAGCCCCAGGCAGGTGTACAGAGGGCCCCAAGCAGGTGTACAGAGGGCCCCAGGCAGGTGTACAGAGGGCCCAGGCAGGTGTACAGAGGGCCCCAGGCAGGTGTACAGAGGGCCCCAGGCAGGTGTACAGAGGGCCCCAGGCAGGTGTACAGAGAGCCCCAGGCAGGTGTACAGAGGGCCCCAGGCAGGTGTACAGAGGGCCCCAGGCAGGTGGACAGAGGGCCCCAGGCAGGTGTACAGAGAGCCCCAGGCAGGTGTACAGAGGGCCCCAGGCAGGTGTACAGAGGGCCCCAGGCAGGTGTACAGAGAGCCCCAGGCAGGCAGGTTTGATGACAATACTTACCTTTAATCCTTCCCGGCTGAGCCTCCTTCTCGACACTGCCGGCGTGACGCCATCACGCCGGCAGCGCGGGGACGCAGCGCCGCAAGCTCCTCGACCTCACAGCCTATTAGTTGTTAGGCTGTGAGCCGAGGAGAGGCAGCGGCGCGGTGAAGACACTTCACCACGCGCTGCCTTGTTCATTGTTAACGGTCGCACGGCGGGCGGGCCCAGAGGAGTACGGGGCCGCGGCGGGCCCCGATGGATGGGTAAAAAGCCGCGGCGGGCCCCGATTGGTACAGGACAGCGGCAGGCCCCGATGAATGAGTAAAAAACCGTGGTGGGCCCCGACTGGTACAGGGCCGCGGCGGGCCCCGAGGAGCGCTGGCGGGCAGATAACATGAAACAAAGGGGCCCGCTAGCGGCGCCGGAGGGCCCCCTTGTTTAGCAATTTGGCCCGGGCCCCGTACGGCAGTACCCCTGTACTGCCCTATTGGCGGCCCTGTCTGCAACTGACCACATAGAGCCCGCCAGAATCTCGAAACAAACTGGACCCCCCTATCCGAGACGATATGCAACGGAAGACCATGTAACCGAAAAATGTGGTGGAAAAAATGCTGAGCCAGCTGAGGAGCAGAGGGTAACCTGGGCAGGGGAACAAAGTGAGCCATCTTCAAAAATCTATCGGTCACCACCCAAATGACCGTATTACCAGAGGAGGCCGGGGAGGTTTTTTACAAGTCCATGGCTATATGGGACCAAGGTCTTTCTGGCACCGGGGAGGCTGAAGCAAAACCCGAGGGTCTGAGACGATAGACTTTGTTACGGGCACAGGAGGTACAGGCCGGACAAGTCTCTAACATCTTGAGCGAGGGGTGGGCCACCAATTAGTAGCGAGAGATTAATTGTAGGACTTATGTACTCCAGGATCCCCAGCTGTTCATGAGGAATGTCCCCACTTAAGGATTCGAGGCCCCGCATGGCAGGGCGTACGTAGGTCTTCCAGGAGGTGGGATGTTGAAGATCCACGGGGGCCACCGGGGAGGGACGTTCTGGAGGAATTATGTGCTGCAGAGGCGGCTCTAGGCCCACAGTGTCCGAGGATCTAGAGAGGGCGTCCGCCCTGACGTTCTTCTCAGCTGGCCGAAAGTGAAGGAGAAAATCAAAGCAGGCAAAAAAGAGCGACCACCTGGCTTGTCGAGGATTCATTCGTTGAGCAGACTGGAGATAAAGAAGGTTTTTGTGATCGGTGAAGATCTCGATGGGATGGCGAGCCCCCTCCAGCAAGTGCTGCCATTCTTCTAGGGCTAACTTTCTGGCCAGTAGTTCGCGATCACCGATCGTGTAATTTCGTTCGGCTGGTGTGGAGGTCTTGGAAAAGAGCCGCAAGTACGCAGTCTCCAGAGGAGGAATTCTGAAGGAGGACAGCGCCGGCACTACTGAGGAGGCGTCCACTTCTAGGACAAACGGACGCTGCGGGTCTGGGCAAGACAGAACAGGAGCCGAAGCGAATGCTGCTTTAAGACGATCAAAGGCTTCTTGGGCTTCTGGAGGCCAGTACTTGGGGTTAGCATTCTTCTTCGTAAGGGCCACCAGCGGGGCCACGAGCGTGGAGAACTGTGGGAAAAACTGTCTGTAATAGTTCGCGAACCCCAAAAAGCGCTGGATGGACTGGAGACCCACTGGTCGAGGCCACTGCAAGACAGCTGAAAGCTTAGAGGGATCCATCTGGAGACCTTGAGCCGAGACGATGTACCCTAGGAAGGGCAATGAGGTGCGTTCAAACAAACATTTCTCCAGTTTGGCATATAACTGGTGACTACGGAGGCGTCTGAGCACCTGGCGGACGTGGTGGCGGTGAGTCTCTAGATCCGGAGAGAAGATTAAGATGTCATCCAGATAGACAATAACACAGACATAGAGAAGGTCGCAGAAGATCTCGTTGACGAAGTTTCTGGAACACCGCCGGAGCTTTTTGCAGAGGCCAAACGCTGACGAGATATTCAAGTGGCCATCTTGGATATTAAAGGCGTCTTCCATTCGTCGCCTTCACGGATACGAATCAAGTTGTATGCTCCCCGTAAATCCAACTTGAAAAAAAAATTTTGCGCCACGCAGGCGATCAAACCGCTCCGAGATCAGAGGCAGATGGTAACGATTTTTTATGGTGATTTTATTTAGCCCCCAATAATCGATACAGGGCCGGAGAGTTCCATCTTTGTTTTCGACAAAGAAGAATCCGGCCCCCGGATGCGAAGAAGACTTGCGTATAAAGCCTTTACGGAGGTTCTCCTGGACATATTCCGACATCCCCTTGGTCTCCGGGACAGAAAGAGGGTAGACTCTGCCTCGTGGAGGAGTACTACCGGGTTGCAGGTCAATAGGACAGTCGAACGGCCGCTGCGGAGGAAGAGTTTCGGCCTGTCAGAAAAGACGTCAGTTAGATCCTGCTAATTAGTGGGCAGACCCGGCAGAGGCTTCGTAGGCTTTACAGAGGTGGGCCGTGGAGCTGGACGGAGTACAGGAAGGCATCGTGAGTGGCACGTGGGCCCAAGGATAATCTCGCCCGGGGTTCCAGTCTAGGGTCGGAGCATGCTCTTGCAACAAGGGAGGCCCAGGGAGAATTTCAGAAGAGGAGCAAGGCTGAACGAGAAGTTTCACAGTCTCCTTGTGTTGGGCGCCTATCTGCAAGGTGAGGGGCGCAGTGCAGAACCGAATAGCATCCTACAGGCATTTGCCACTGACGGAGGAGACGACCATGGGTTTTTGCAGGGGGTCCCCGAGGGACGAAATTTGGACCACCACGCTGTGGCTGACAAATTTCCAGCGGACCCTGATTCAAGGAAGGCGGTGGCTTGAAAGGTGCTGTCCGGCGAAATACCACAGAGTACGGGAATGGTCAGACGGGGAGAGGACGGGACTGACACCTAGGGATGCCTCCCCTGGAGGCCCCAGGTGCGAGGTTTCCCGGGACCAACCGACAGTCCCCAATGAAGTGGCCGAAAACCGCCACAGTAGAAGCACAGCTGCCACTGGAGACGCTGGGGAGCGTTCTTCCTGGGTCAAGTGGGCTCTCTCGAAACCCGCATTGGGTTAGTCCTCAGGAACCATTGGCGGAGGAAGTGGAGGTCGTTGGAAAACGGGAGCCAGACGAGGTAGCCGGCGTGGTCGGGCGACCTCCCGTTGGAGGCGGAGCTCTTGTTGTCTCTCGGCAAACCGTGTGTCGATTCGGGTGGCCAACCGAATCGTTCGTACAAGAGCGGTATGGCAGGTCCCGACCAGCGAGCTCGTCTTTAATAAAGCCCAGAAAAGGCCTTGCCAGAAAGTTTGCCACCAAAACCTCATTGTTCCAGTCCAGCTCTGAGGCTAGGGTGCGGAACTTGCACGGAGTTACTGACCCACAGTAGAGTCGCCTGACGGAGCAGAGCAGAGTGCGGCGGGTAGGAGGTGCGGGCCAGGTTCCTTGAAGGGCGGGGCGGAACCCTGGAGGAAGGTTTGCAGATTTGCCGTCAACGGATCTCCGGTCCCCATAGGGAGTGGCCCAGGCCAAGGCTTCCCCCGTAAGAGGCTAATTATGAAGCCACCCTTTGCCCGCTCGGTAGGGAATTGAGTCCCAACATCTCGATGTGGATGGAGCATGACTGATTGAAGCCACGGCACTTCTTGGGGTCTCCATCATAGCGTGAGGGGAGCGGCAAAATGCAGAGAAGGTCCCGGGGGCAGGAGCAAAGGTAGAACCATGGCTGCAGGAGCAACTGGTGCTGGCGTGGCGGCAGCAGCCGCAGGCAGAGGTAGGAGGGCCGCAAGGTTCTGCATCATGGCCGCGAGCTGGTCAATACGATGGTTCTGCTCGGCGACAGCCGTTGTGACGTCTCGGAGCTCGGGCAAAGGTACCCTGGCGGAATCCATGGCCAGATTGTACCGAAACGGGTTGGTGGATTCGCTGGACCACCGCAAGCGATGATAGTTCAACCACGGCAGGGAGCTGAGTCTAAGTAGCCCCGGTATTCACCAGAGCCCGCCGCAAAGTGGGATGGATTTGCCCGCGGCGTGAGGCTACCCAGGTCGCTACCCCTGACGTGACTTGCTTGCGATGGCGGCCGGGGTTAATGCGTTGGTACAGAATCGTAATCCCGAGACATAGTCGGGGACAGGCAGGAGGTCAGGCAGAGGTTCGTGGTCAGAGCCGGGGAGACGGTCAGGGCAGGCGGCAAACAGGCAAGGTCAGGAAACGTAGCGGAACGGATTGGTACACGGGTAATCAAACAGAACTCCAAACTCTCTCTAGACAAGCTAACGCACACAAACAATCTGGCAGAGAGTGCAGGGGGCGTATACCTTATATAAGACCACGGCCGGGGAATTGACTAATTACCGGTGCGCTGGCCCTTTTAATCCAGACCAGCCATCGCGAGCGCGCGCCCTAAGTAGCGGGTACGCGCGCGGCAGCCGGGACAGGCAGGAGCAGCGTGCAAAGGGGCGTGGACGGGTAAGTGAGCAGGCGCCGGGGCCTGGGCAGCAGGGGGATGGTTGCGGGCAGCAGCGGCACCCGCGCCGGACCCCTTGTGGGCAGGGGGGCAGTTGCGGGGGCGACGGCCCCCGCGTCAGCCCCCATGACAGTGACGGCTCGTATTTGCGGGCTGAAGTGTAGTTTTTATTGGTACCGTTTTGGGATACATGTGACTTTTTGATAATTTTTATTCCAATTTTTAAGGGTCGTGAAATGACCAAAAAACCCCGCAACTTTGGCAATTGGATTTTTTTTTTCTTCTATGGTGCTCAGCATACGGAATAAATTATAGAACTTTTACGGATGTGGTGATACCAATTATGTGTAATTTTTTAATTTGTAAAATAGCAAAAGGAGGGTGATTTTGAACTTTTACGATTTTTTTTATCCTTTTAAAATGTTTTTCATTTTTACTTTTCACTTTAATATTTTGCCCCTCTAGTTTACTTGACCACTACAGGGCGAGATTATCTCTATACCCTTTTGCATAGTGTTCACAATGCAGAAGGGTGTTCCAAGATGGTGGTTCTATTGCTTTCTGCCTACGGCAGGAAGTAATAGAAACCTAAACATGGCAGCTATGGAAGCCTTCATTAGGCTTCCAGCTGCCATGTTAACCAATCAGCACCCTGGAGCCAGCTACGTTACCTGTTAGTGGCAGGTGTCTGCTGCAATTAGCCAGTCGGCACCCACCTCCAATGTAGCAGACTTAGGCCATGTTCACACGGCTTAAAATGGGCCGTATTTCGGTCCGTAATTACGCGCCGAAGTGCGCAAATTACGGGCTGAAAACGGCCCATTCATTACGGTAATTCCACAGTTCTCATAGAGAACTATGGATTACGTCTCCTCTCCCTGCTTGGCGAATCCGCCGGGCAGGGAGATAATTGACATGTGAATTACTAGCGGCGTATACGCGCCGCTAATAATGATTGTCAATGGGCCGGCGAGGTGCCGGCCCCCCGCTCCCGCCCCGCCTCCGGCCACACGGCGTAATTGGGGGACGTAAATACGTCCCGCAGTTAAGCCGTGTGAACCTAGCCTTACTGAGTAAACATGCTTTGGCTCTGGAACTTGTTTCTCCTTGTGAGGTTCTCTTATCTTATCAGTCGTCCCACTGTCTGAGTTGTTTCACCTGCCATGTGGTCCCTTCACTTATAGGGGGTATGGCTGGGTGAGAGCAGTGTACTGACAGCTCTTGGCTTCTTCCTCTTGTCCTATATACACTGCCTGGTTGTTACTTGTGGGCTATATAAAGATTTGACCCGCGGGCCCGAGTTTGACAACCCTTTGACAACTTAAAGGGGCCTTAAAGGAGTGTTCTCACCATGTTGTTTCACAGAGTCTGCTTTTCACAGGCAGCTTCAGGCTCTCACTTCCTGGTTAGGCTGTGGGTGGGTCTACAACAGTGATTGGTAGTGATCAGCTCTACTATTCCTAGCTGAGCCTTTTTACAGTGACATGAGAGCAGGAGGTTTGTAAACTGTAGTGCACAAGTCTGCAGAGCTCTAAAGGTTAAAGCTTGTCAATAACATAGATAAACAAGCTTCTGTTTTACAAATACGACACAACATCGCCATCACTGGACAGGGCTGCTGGAGCAAAATGAGCAGTGAGAGATGATCAGTAATCAAGAGAAACTTGTTTACACACCTCTATCTACTAAACAATGCAAAATCAGAATTGCAATGTATTTGGTAATAATCTTTATTTACCTTTGCCTACACACTAAAAGCTAGTCATTGTGGTGAGAAAACCCCTTTAATATACTATGAGTACACTATTGTAACAGAGTTTAGGTCAACTGGAGGATCCTTTGTTGAACCAGTCCAACCTTGTATGGGACTACCTTCAATTAGTTGACTCTTAAAAGCGGCCTTCAAGAAGACATACCCGCCGCCCTAAAGACCCTCCTCCCGTTTTCATCACACACCAGCATTTACACAAAACATACTTTTCACATGGCATAACTCAGCTTTCCTAAAAACTGAATAGCCTATCCAGCATCCAGAAAAGCTGGGTAACACCACATCAGTCAGCTTTCCTCCTGCCAATGGGGCAGTACGGGCAGTACTCCTGTCAGGGGCCCTAATCAAAAAGGGGCCCACTGGTATGTTAAAAAATAGGAGCTAGCAATGGGTGGGGCCCCCATTTGATTTGGCTGTATGGGGCGCTGAAACGGTTAATAGATGACTGATGACAGCCCTGCTCCAGAGTAAGTTTAGCTGGGATGCAGCCCTTCTGAACCAAGTAATGTCAGGGCAGCATTTGATGATGCTTTACCCTTGTGGCACTACCATATAAAGAGCAGCCTCGGAAACTTGCTGATCTCTTGGGAGCCCAGGAGTTCTTCCCTCTTTGTAGGAGTCTATCGGATGTATTTGGAGCGTTGGCAGGTTTGGCTTAAATAACATGATAATTGTATTTGGATTATTACAGATATGGCGAAACCTATGTGTATCTTGTTCATTTTTTGTAACACATTGGGGAAGCAATATATATTTTATTTCACAGTGCATTTTTTTTTTTACTTTTTTGTCCCTCTATGTGACTACACTATGAGATCACATGATCCCTTTTATAATATATAGCAACTGATTCTTGTATTGCTGTGTATTATGCCTGTTACAGGCTGCCGACGAGCCCTGTCTGTGGCAAGGTTTAATTGTCTTCATACATGACGAACCTGGAGGGCATTATCTAGGCTCCAGCTACCATGGCAAAAGTTACCTGATGATTAGACAGACTGAGTCCTCTCCTTCTGTTAACCACCTAGAAGCTGTGGCCATTATTGACCACAGGATCTAGGGAGTTAAATGGCCAAGATTGGAAGTAGTATAATGTGGGCATCTAAGCCCATCCCCCAGCACCGTCTGGAAGACTCCTCTTTTTTTGGGATTCTAATGGATGATACGAAAGAGTTGGCATGTATGGTGATAAGTCACTTTTATTGTGTATTTGTGTAAAAACATGGTGGTTCTGATAATAAGTAGTGCCTGTAAATGACACTCCCTTTACAGTGTCAGCAAAATGAGTAACCCCCCTTTGAAAGAAAAAATTTTCCCTTAAGCTCGCCTATTTTGGAATTAAAGGAATGTGTCCCTCAAAAATGACTTTTGTTTAATCACATTTTTATGTCAACACATTTTTATAGAATTTTGGTTATTTTTTTTTATTTCCATACCTTCAATATTTTTTAATGATTTTAAAGTCCTTAGTTTTCATCTTGGCCCAAGCCTAATTAATTTTTGACACTTCCTGTCTGACAGAAAGGTTCTCATTGTCTGGCTCATTATTTAGCACTAAGAGGGTCAAAGAAAGGAGCACCAGTGTCAAAGTACACAGGATCCCCCAGTCACAAGAGGATTCCAGGCAAACCTTTCCACCTCCCTGCAACTGATTTTTCCAGGTCCCCAGAGCATGCCTAGAAAACCCTCCTATAGAAGTGAATGTGACTGATCAGTCTTTGTCTTGTGCGAAGTACTGTAAGCTCCTCTGATGCTGTTAAAGCAGTGCGAACAAGCCTGTGGCCAAATGAAAACTGCAAGACTTTAAGGGAAAATTAAAAAATATTGAAAGTGATATGAAAAAAAAAAATAATAATTCCTAAAACATGTGTTTAACATAAAAATGGGACTTAAACAATGGCTCATTTTTTGATGACACATTCCCTTTAAGGACAACGTCCTTTTTTTCAAATCTGTCATGTATCACTTTATCGGGGAATAACTTTTTAATGGTTTTACCTATTCATGTGAATTTGAGAACGTTTTCTTGTGACACATTGTACTTTAAGTTAGCAATTAATTTTTGTTTATTTGTGAAAAATATCAAAATATTTGAAAATTTGGAAAAATTTGCCATTTTCAAAGTTTAGAATTTTTTGCGTGTAAGACAGAAAGTCATACCTAACAAATCAGTAAATGCCGAACATCTACTATAAGTCTACTTTATCATTTTTTTAAACAATCTCATATTTTTTAGGACATTAGGGGGCTCTTAAATTTTGTAGCAAATTTTAACATTTTCAAGAAAATTTGTAACACTGGTCTTTTTTAAGGACCATTCCAGTTCTGGTGTGGCTTTGAGGACACCCCTATAAATTACTTCATCTAGGAAATTATACCCCTCAAGGTATTCAAAACAACACTTATAAAGTTTGTGAACCCTTAAGGTGTTTCATAGAAATTAAAGCAAAGAAGAGGTGAAATTTCAAAGTTTCACTTTTCTTGCAGATTTTAAATTTTTATCCATTATTCACTGGTACACGGTAGATGATAAAAGGGAAATGCAACTCAATATTGATTCCCCAGTTTCTGCCATTTTTAGAGATATCCCATAGGCGGCCCTAGTGCGCTAATTGACTCAACCACAAGCCTCAGAGTAGGAGGAGCACCTACAGGATTTTGGGGTCTCATTTTTATTAGGATATATTTTAGGCACCATTCCAAGTTTGCAGACACCCTAAGGTGCTAAAACTTAATAAACTTGCCTAAAACGACCTAATTTGGAAAACTCCACCCCTTAAGGAATATATCCAGGGGTGCAGTGAGTAAATCAACCCCACATTTTTTTAACATTAGGCTGTGAAAATAACAAATTTTATTTTTTTCCAATAATCTGCAGTTTCAGCTGAAAATGTTTAATTTTTATAAAGAATCCTGGAAAAAAAGCAGCCCAAAATTTATTACGCTATATCTTCCAAATTTGGCAGTACCCTATATGTGGGTGTAAATTGCTGCTTGGGCACATGGCAGGGCATTCAAGGGAGGGAGCGTTATTTGGCTTTTGGAACGCAGATTTTGGTGTGTGCCCTGTTGCACTTGCAAACCCCCCAAAGTACCAGAACAGGTGAAACCTTCCAGCAGTCACCCCACTTTGGATTCAACACCCCTCATGGATCTCCCCCAGAAGCGTATTGTGCAATTTGGGAGCACAGGTGTTCCACAGTTTTTTTTAGCTTTGGGCCATGAAAACTGCAGTTCCACCATTGTTTTTTGGGTTTAATTTTTACAGCGTTCGCTTCTGCCATTGTTTTTTTAATAATTTTTTACGCCATTCACCATACGGGTAAAGCAACATAACAGATTTATAGGATAGGTTGTTATGTACGTGGCGATACCGAATATGTGCACTTTTTTATTTTGGATCTTTTTTGAGGTGATTGGTATTTGTAATGGGTAAAGGACGGTGTGTGTGCTTTACTGTATTTTATATTTTTATTTTACTTTTTATTTTTTCCAGTTGTTACACTATATCATTATACTAAGCGATCATTAGATCGCTATTCGTGGCAGTTAAGGGGTTAAATCGCTGGGAACAGAGTTATCTCTGTACTCGACAACAAGTGGAGGAGCCCGGCTGTCTATCACCGCCTGGCTCCCTCAGCAATCATGCGGGCACAGCTCCACGATCTCCATGACGTTCCTGGATGTCATGGTGCATTAAAGGGCTTTACACTGTGACGTACAGGAACGTCATGGTGCATTAAAGGGTTAATCAATATCTTACAGGACACAAAAGCAACTTCCAGAATTTTGACAAGACTGAGTTTCATAGAATATTTTTTAACCCATATCATAAAAGGTTAATGATATTACTTAGATTTCAAAATATTCCGTTTTAGGCTATGTTCACACGGCTTAATTGCGGGACGTATTTCGCCCCGCAATTACGCCGTGTGTACGGGGACGGGGCGGTGGTGGGGGCCGGCAGCCCGTTGGCCCCGTAGACATTCATTATTCTCGGCGCGTATACGCCGTGAATAAGTAGCATGCCACTTCTCTCCCCACTCGCAGGGAGAGGAGACATAATCCATAGTTCTCTATGAGGCCTGTGGATTACCGTAATGACTGGGATGTATTTCAGTCCGTAATTTGCGCAGTACGGCGTGAAATACGGGCTGAAATACGTCCCAAAATAAGCCGTCTGAACATAGCCTTACCCCACTTAGTTGAATACACACCACATCAAAAACTACTGCATCTAATATTCTGTATGACCTTCATGAATTCTAAGGACAGCACCAATTCTTCTAGGCATGGAATGAACAAGTTGGCGACATATTGCAACATCTGTTCTTCAAGAATGACCTCTTTTAAAGCCCGGATACTGGATGGAGAGTGACGCTCAACGTGTCTCTTCAAAATTCCATATAGGTGTTCAATTGGGTTCAGATCAGAAGACATACTTGGTCATTGAATCACTTTCACCCTGTTCTTCTTCAGAAATTGAACAGGGATGTTAGATGCATGTTTTGGATTATTTTCATGTTGGAAAAGTGTACAATAACCAAAGGCACAGAGTGATGGCAGCATCTTCTCTTTCAATACAGAACAGTACATCTGTGAATTCATGATATCAACAATGAAATGTAGCTTCTCGACACCAGCAGCACTCATGCACCCCACATAAGGACAATACCACCACCATGTTTAACTGTAGGCATCATACATTTTTCTTTGCAGCTCCATACAGTTCTGAAGCCATCAGTTCAAAAAACATATATCTTGGTTTCATACAGGGCTATCTTTTCCATTGCGCAGGGTAGGCGGTTGCCTGAGGGCCCCACGAACACAGGGTGCCCTTCCGAGCAACCGCGTACCCTGCCCAGTGGTGTGACTTGGCCCCAGAAACAGGTCCGGGCAGCATGCCTGTGTGCAGGCCCAGACCCCGGTTTTTTAAAAGCACCCAGGAGGCATATTCCCTACAGGGCCCCTATAACCTCAGGGGGTTTTCCCCTTGGGGGCTTTAAGAAAGGCTTTGGCTATCCCCTTCAGGGTGTTATTATTCAGAGGGCCTATAACCTACAGGGGGCCTATAACCTCTGGGGCAATCCCCCTACACGGGTTTAACCTACTTTGGGCATAACCTATAGGGGGCCCTTTAAACCAAAGGGGGAATACCCCTTCAGGGGTTTAAACGGGGGGGGGCTATCCCCCTACAGGGGTTCTAAAATACAGGGGGCATAAAATCTACGGGGGAATACCCCTAAAACCCTATAACCTATATAACCTATATTGGGCTATAACCTACAGGGGGACTATAACCTACAAGGGGCATTTCACCTTTGGGGCCTATAAGCTAAGGAGGCCCATCACTTCCTTTTCCCTCGGGGGGCTGTAAACGGGGCCTATAACCTCCGGGGGGTTTGCCTACACGCGGCCAACAACCTACCTCGGGCTATAACCTATAGGGGGCATATCACCTTCGTGGCCTATAAGCGAAGGGGGGGTCCAGGGCCGGACTGGGAATAAAAATCAGCCCTGGCACAAAGCCCCCAGCAGCCCACATACAATATCCTCTTAAAAACATTTCCCTTGTTCTCGCACTTCGCCACTTTCTAAAAAAACAACTTAAAGCTGCTTTCACACAGAGTTTTTTTTGGTGCGTTTTTTTTTTTTTTTGGTCTTTTTGTCAGAAAGGCAACAGTTAATACTTACATTTCTGCCAAAAAAACGCATCAAAAAAGCACCAAAACGTCTGTTAAGGGCCCCCACCCCAAAAAGAAAGAAAAAAAAAAAGTGGTCCCAAAGCCCCCCCAATCAAGAGCGGGTGGCCTTTACAACAGGACAACCCCACACTGAAATCAAAAGCCAGCAAAACCCTACAACCCCACCAAATCACAACCAGTATCGGCCCCATCACAAAATCAGCACGATTCAACCAAAAAAAATTCCCCCCTGACAGCGGGGATCACGGGAACGTATCCGTGTGAGTTGTTTCTTTCCTTTTTTTTTCCCCATCGGGCCCCCAAACCTCCATGATGTTTTTCCTAGAGTCTTTCCTTAAAACTTTTTCCTTCCACAGCACGTCTTTTCTCCCCCCAAACTGCCCTGTAAATTTACCACAAATACTCTTGTTCCTCTTTTTTCCCCGGGGACTTTCCCTATCAATCCCAACTAGACAAACCCCATCCATAGAGCCCAAATAGAAAATAGGCCCTGACAGAAATTTTATCCAAACAGCGTTTTAGACCCTAAAATTGAAATAAAAAAATCTATAATTTATGTAAAAAGGGAGACCCCCCCCCTTTAGGAGGTGTTCAAGCCCCCTATTAGGGAGTAAATATAAACCCCCCAAAGCAGGTAGATAGGGTGCCCCCCGTAATTAGCCAGGTGATAGGGGGCCCCCATAATTTGCCGGGTAGCTAGGGTGCCCCCAGTAATTACCTTGAGCTGGGGGGCCCCCCGTAATTATCCCAAAAGGGCCCCTAAATTAGGCGGCTGGCTTGGGCCGTAATTAGGAGGAGGGGGGTTCTATAGGGGGCAGGGCCACTTAAGGCAGTAGGCCCCCTTATAGGGATGGAGGGCCACTTATAGGCAGGGAGGGCCCCGTTTTAAGGCGGGGGGCCGTTTTTAGGGAGGCAGGGCCCCCCTATGGCAGCGGGTCAGTTTTTAGGGTGACGGGCCATTATAGGCAGGCAGGGCAAATTTTAGGCGGCAGGGCCACTTAAAGGGAGAAGGGGGCCCCTTATAGGGAGGCAGGGCCAGTTTTAAGGGAGGCAGGGAAGTTTTATAGGCAGGAGGGGTTTTCTTAGGGGGGCAGGGGCCCTTTTTGGGAGGAGGGCAGTTTTATAGGGGGAAGCTATCTTAGGCGGGTAGTTTTTTAGGAAGGGAGGGTTAGTTTTTTTAGGGGTAGGGCAGTTTTTTAGGGAGGCAGGGGTATTTAAAGGGGTAGTTTTATAGGCAGGCAGGGCAGTTTTTTTGGCAGGAGGTCTATCTTAGGGGGCAGGCCTTTTTTTTGGGAGGCGGGCTATCTTTGGCAGGGTAGTGTTATAGGCAGGCAGGGCTGTGTTTGGCAGGCAGGGCTATTTGGCGGGCTAGGTAAGGAGGCAGGGGCCCCTTAAGGCAGGCAGGGCCAGTTTTTAGGCAGGGAGGGTAGTGTTCTAGGGGCAGGGTATGTTTTGGTAGGGCTTTGTTTTTTGGCAGGCAGGGCTAGTGTTATAGGCACAGGGCTAGGTTCTAGGGGAGGGCTAGTTTTATAGGCAGGGGGCCACTTTTTAGGGAGGCAGGGCCCGTTTTAAGGCGGCAGGTAGTGTTCTAGGCAGGCAGGGCTAGTGTTCTAGGCAGCAGGGCCATGTTCATTAGGGCAGTTTTTTTAGGGGGGGGCTAGTGTTCTAGGCAGGCAGGCTAGGACCTAGGCAGGGCGGGCTAGGTTTAGGCAGGCAGGACATTTATAAGTCAGGGGGGCCAGTAAAAAAAAACATAAAAAAATAGCAAATACCCACCTGTTTCCCCCCTTCCTTTTCCTCTCCGGGGGCCCGCTCTCACCCAGTGCGGGCGTGGGGCAGGCGCGCGATGGTCATCACTTCCCCACCTGCCCCCCGGGCCCCCGGAACTGAACAGACGGGGGTCAAAGATCCCAGCGTTCGCTTCGGTCGTGCCTGCCCGCGCGGTGCAGGGGGCGGCCGTGATGGCTGAAAGGGAGGCTGTGACCCGGGGCCCTGTCGACCCCCGTAGCTGCGCCCCGGATCGGGCCCCCGGGGGGAACACCGCCCCCGGGGGGCGATTCACCAGCCCTGCCCCGGACCCCAAGCCCTCCGGGCAAATGCCCGGTTTGCCCTATGGGCAGTCCGGGCCTTGGGGGGTCTATCACTTACCTTACCTACTGTATATCTATCTACTTAATAGTGAGCAACATTACTACCTACTTCCTTAATGGGGAGTACCCATACCAGACATTGTAATTGGTAAGGTAGTGCTGATAAAGTGAGAAGTCTAAGATGTTTGTGTGGTAAATTCTGCAGAGATGAGTTGCGGTCGGAAGAAGTTGTCATGGCGGTCTTGACCTGATGAAGAAAAGAGAAAAAGAACGATTCAGCAAACGAATGATCAGACCTCTCCTGCGAGTCCCTGGATGTCAGGGGTTATTTCTCTTCTGTGTTGGATAAGTGCTGTAGTTACTGTCATGTGATGTGACCTGAGCTGGTGTCTGACCACTCTGTGGTCTCTAAATGATGGCATTGTAGGTTATAAGTTTATCGATAATGTATATATTTGATCCTGTGAGTGGTTATGTTGGTTGGGGAGTCTCAGTAATCTTCATATTTTTCAGCATGGGCTCTTGCAAATTGTAGGTGGTGTTTTTGGACATAGGCTTTACGAGCATCTTCCTTTGTGTATGACACCCATTCATACCACTCCTCTGCAGTGTACGCCTTATTGTGGCACAGGAAACACTCACCCCAGTTTGGCTTTCTACTTCTTCAGCTGTTGAACTTGCATTGCGATCTTTTTCAACCCTTCTCATTAGAAGATGCTCCTGTGCAGGTGTTAACTTCTATGGTCGACCCAGACATCTCTGCAGTTCCATCTTTGGGTGCTTTTACACGGAGCGTTTTTGGTGTGTTTTTTTTTTTTTTTTTTTGCAGAAATGCACAGCAAACACCCCAAAAATGCACTGTGTGAAAGCACCTTAAGGGTATGTACACACGGCGTAATTGCGTGCCCGCAATTACAATAAAATTATAACACTCATTGAGTGCTATGATTTTACAGCATATTCGCCGACACGTACTGGGCAGCGGGCGAAAGAGGTGACAAGTCACTTCGTGCCGGTGCTTACGTGCCGGGGAAACGAGAGCGAGTGGGGGCCGTCAGGGCCGGACTGGGAATAAAAATCAGCCCTGGCACTAAGCCCCCAGCAGCCCTCATACAATATCCACTTACAAAATGTCCATTCTACTCGCACCTCGCCACTTTCTAAAGTAAACTAGACTATAAGCCCCGGTTCACACGGCTTATTCAAGCCGGAATTGCGAGCCGGATTGCGCTCGCAATTCCGGCTTGAAAAAGGGGCGGGGGCGCTGCCTGCCGGCCCCATGGACTTCCATTATCCATGGCCCGTATTGCGCCTGGATAATGTGCAAGTCACTTTCTCCCCCCGTGGCGGATTCGCCGAGCGGGGAGGAGCGACGGAATCCACTGTTCTCTATGAGAACAGTGGATTACCGTAATTACTGCGACGGATTGGCGCCGTACTGCAGTGCAAATCCGGCGCGCAGTACGGCTCCAATCCGCGGCCAAATAAGCCGTGTGAACGGGGCCTTAAGCTGCTTTCACACAGAGCATTTTTGGTGCATTTTTGATGTGTTTTTGGAGCGTTTTTGTGCAGAAAGGCAGAGCAGTTAATGCCGTACATTTCTGGACAAAAAAACACATAAAAAACACACAAAAAACCGCTCCATGTGAAAGCCCCCTAAACACAAGCAAGAAAGAAAAAGTGGTGCAGAGAAACCCATGAATTAGCCAGGTAGATAGGGCTGCCCCCAGTAATTAGCCAGGCAGAGTCAGTAATTAAAACCAAAACCAAGGAAAGAGAAAACGGTCTTAAAATGTAACTTTTAATAATACAAGCTAAAAAATGTATATGACACAAAAAGATTCTCAATCTCAAGAATAAGAGGATGGAAAATGCACCAATAGAAAGGGTTCGGGACAGGTTGTATGTGTCACCTATAAATCCCTAAGATCTATTATACCCTAACCTATACAAGTAAGGGCGTTTCTGTCTGGAGCCTGACCCTATTTGTAAAAATCCCTACATATCCCTACAGTCCCATCCCTACATGTTTCAACCATCCAACATTGGTCTTATCAGGGGACAATTAGGAAAATATATCTTATGGAAAAGGGAAAAAGAATAACAATTACAGGGTATGGGTAAAATAAAAATACAGAACAGATATAACAGGCCTGATGGGAAATATAACAGCCAGCATACGTGATATACAGCTGTAAACCCACCAAAATAGAAGACACAACATATGTCCCAATAAGAAATAAAGTACCTGATATAGATGGCGGCGGCCTCAAAGATATTACATAAGGTTACCAATTTACATATAAAGTACCTGATGTATATAGTGGTGGCATCACAAATGTTGCATGAGGCTACCAGATAATCAGGACATGCATCACCAAAATGTGACCGAAATACGGCCCATTTTAAGCTGTGTGAACATGGCCTGAGTGCGGCAGGCGGCAGCCCTCAGCTGTGGTCGTCGGCACGGCTTGCGGTCCTCTGTAGTGGCTGAAGTTCACATCAAATGCGCGCTGGTGCTGCCGTGTCCTGCTGCGCATGTCAAGCAAGTGCCAGCCCGTGATGCACTGCCTTAGCGGCCCATCGCGGCGGCTGCTTCCCTCTGCGGCAGCGCTGCTATGAGGTGAGCAGTGCCAGAGTAATCAAATAGGTGCGTATGGGCGGCCCAGGTGTGTCCCGGCTGCGCGGCCCTCCGGGATTCTGCCCAGTCGGGCAGGTTCTTAGTCCGGGCCTGGGGGCCGTGCCAGAGCATTTTAGAAGTACATATTGGCCAGCGCGTACTTCTAAAACACCCGACGTAAAGCGGTGCACAGTAAGCGCCACTATATGCTTGCTATAAGCCGTGTGAACCCAGCCTAAAGCTTTGTTAATCTTCTTGTAGCCTGCACCTTTTCTATTGTAAAGAAATTCTTTTCTCTCTCTGGTTACATTTGAGTGCTTTAACACTCATTTTTTGGTGTGTTATTTTTTTTTTGCAGAAATGCACAGCATTAATTGCATGTGGGGCCATTGCTAACAGCATGAAATGGGAAGACGTTTCTTTTGTTAAGTAAAGGTAAGTTCACACGGTAATGCGCGGAAAAATTTGCTTCAAACAATGTTCAGAGAACTTTTCATTACCTTCTAATGTAAAATACGGTATGTCAGTCACACATCGTGAATTTTACAAGCGTAATTGCAGCGTGTATTTTGCAGCGCTTTTACTCGCGTAAGTTGAAGTACTCAGCCAATTCTTGAGGCGTTTACGCGAATAAGCCCCACGGAAACAATGTTGGAGCATATTTTCGGTGCGTAAACGAAAATACACTTCAAAAAATGCTTCTAATCAGGTGTTTTTTGAAGCAGATTTATAAGCGTATTTTGAAGAGTACATTTACACTTCAAAAATGCCGTGTGAATTTACCTTAATACCTTTTTAAAGTCACTTGATGTTGATGTCTGGTGAAGAATTAGGGTATGTTCACAAGGCACTTTTTGGGTCATTTTTTACCGCGTTTTACATGCTGGAAAACGGCCCAAAATCAGCTTCAGACTAGTTTCCAATCATTCCTAATTGAATATAATGTAAAATACGCCTTTTTCACACGAAGTGTATTTCACTAGCGTAATTGCAAGTTTTTTGGATGCAATTACGGCTGTAAAAATAAGTCACATGTCAATTCTTTAAAATAAGCTTATAAATCAGGCGTTTTTTGAAACTGAATTTACACTTCAAAAAATGCCATTTGAACAGACACATAGACTCAACTGTGTTTGAAGTCTTGTTAATCAGAATTTTGTAGTCTAATTTTTAGCATTTCTCCTAAGGGTATGTTCACATGGCTTATTGCGGAGCGAATAGTACGCGCCGCATTACGCCATGTGTTTTGGAACCACGTGCTGATCAGCGCGTATTTCCAAAGCACGGGGGGGCCGCCGGGCATCAGCCCCATAGACCTGCATTGTCAGCGGCGTGTTTTCACCGCTAACAATTGACATGTCAATTCTTCCCCCGCGCGTACAATACAATCACATTGAACGAACGGGGGGATGACGCGTAACCCATAGCTCTCTATGAAAGCTATGAATTACCGTAATTGCGATGCACATTTCGCCACGAATAATGTGCAATACGCGCCGAAATACGTGGCTGAATAAGCCGTGTGAACATACCCTTAGGGTATATTCACACAGCGTTTTTCAATCCGAAAAAGAATGTGCAGCAGAAACGTACCCTATAGTTTTAAATAGGGTGTCTGCTCCGTAAAACGGATCAAGAATTAACATGTTAATTTTTGCATGGATCCGAAAGACACATGTAAAACATGCATCGGCGCTCATATGTCTGAACGTCAATGCGTGTTTTACATTGAAACTAATGTAAATCACAATGCACATTGTTAGATGTGTTTAGGTCCATTTTCGGTCCGAAACATGGATCCAAACACACATCTAAAAAACGCTATGTGAACATATCATAAGGCTGCTATCACACAGTGCAGTTTTGGTGCAGGTTTAACTGCACTGCAATTAAACTGTCTTTATAACCAGCAAGCTTCTTTCAGTTGTCTATATTGTTCAGAAGGGTGTTTCAAGTGAGTAACTGATTACTGTGTGTGAAGTCTTGTGGATTACAAACACAGTAAAGGTATGTTAACACAGCGTTTTGCAATACAAAAAACGGATTGAAAAAACGCTGCGTAAAACGCATCCAAACACGCACCAAAAATGTGATGCGTGTTTGGATGTGTTTTCTGTGCAACAGAATCGCACCCTATAGTTTTAAATAGGATATCTGCTGCGTAAAACGGATCAAGAATTGACATGTCAATTCTTTGAACGGATCTGAAAGATGCATGTAAAACACATTGTTAAATAGGTCCTTTTTGGGTTGGAAACATGGATCCAAACACGCATCTAAAAAATGTATTATATAAAGGCTAGTGCCCCAACTAATTAAAGCTGCTATGTGAACTCAAAGACAGCCATACAGAAGAACAAGCCTTAATTTGTTCTAAGAAATGTAGCGCCACCTCATGATAGACATAGGCCACTGCAGCTCTTCACAAATTAGAAAGGTCAATGCAGAATTTTGATGAGGAAATGTAACTCCAACTTGCCCTTGCTTTGTAAAAAAAAAATTACATCGATAAACCAAATAAAAAAACAGCAGCAAAAGAGAACAAAAAACTTTACTCACCGCTTTCCCTTATCCACTACAAATCTAGCAAAAACGCACCCTATAGTTTTAATGGGGTGTTTGCTGCGTAAAAAGACAGATCAAGAATTTACATGTCAATTATTTGAACAGATCTGAAAGACGCATCAGAAAGAGGCATGTAAAACACGCACTGGCGATCCTCGTCGAACCCCGAATGTTTTTTTTCTACTTTTGGATAGGGGGAACCCCCCGCTCAACTAGTACCCAGTTTAAACCCCCAAAAAATAAATGCACAACACTTCCCTTTTGTGTCAAATGGCCACAGCTTTATTCAAACCACATAAGTACAAAAAACAGGGAAAAAGGAGTGGGGAGGCTAGAAAAAGTTGATATTCCCAGCTGCTGACATGCAGCCCCCGGCCAGACAGCAAAAAAGGGGGCGGACGCTTGGCTTGCCATTCAGAGAGCCATAAAACTTTAGGGCCCTTTCACAGGGGCTTATTTCCGAGGTTTTGGCGCCGTATTCCGCGCCGGTTTTGCGCTTAAATACGGGGCCAACCTCCGGAGTCATTACGGTAACCCCCGTCCCTCATAAGAACGGGGTTTCCGTCGGTCCTCCCCGTCGGCAAACCGCCGCTGGGGGAAAAGTGACAGCACATTATTTACGCGCGGACGCCCGAAAACAAGGGCTTGTCTAGGGGCCCCGGGACGGCGCCCCCCCCCGCGCTGGGCCCCGCCCCCGCCCCGCCCCGTATTCACGGGGATTTGGTGCGCCAATACGGCGCACAAACCGCCGGAAATAACCCGGTGAACACGGCCTTAGGGGAAACCACTGACCCTACGAAGCCCACTCCTGATTAAAAGGGGCCCCCCCTGGATGCCATTACATTATACCACCCTTAAGGGCTGGCCACTTCCAAAGCTCACCCTCTTCACACCATGAGATTTACACCCTCTTTTTATTTAAAATTAGTCCACCATAAATTAACCTGCAACTTCCACTGACTCCTGCACCGCCACAGGAGAGGCCTTTGACACCTTAAAGGGCTCGACCCCCCCAAAAAACTGCCCAAATATCCAAACCACAAAATACCAAAAGAAATTTGTATCTGCCCTGGAAACCCCCTACAAAAGTCACCTTCCATGGCCTAAAAGACAACCATAACAATGAAGGGTAAGTAAAGTATGATAACCCAGTATTTTAAATTGGGCTGCTGATCCATTAGCTAAAGGGATCCACTAGCTAAAGTACAAGCTGTAGCTTTAACCCAAAGGGGGGGACCCGTAATAGGACCTAACAACAGAGAATAATAATTTGGGGGGACACATGTATTATTCCGAACATACCTCACAATGACTGATCTCAACATAAATTTAAAATTTTCCCCCCTTTAAAAGTTAAAACTCTAAACTATCCTGACTCGTCAGTTTTAGTTAAAACTTTCCACCACAATCCCCCCAGGATCTTTCCCAGCAATAGAACGGGGGATACTTCTGACTCCAGAAAGCAACATTTTCGGGTAACCCAAAACCCATTAGCAACAAGCTATTAAACACATGACAGATAGATGGACCCCTACAATAAACCCCCCCCCGTCTTTTTCACTTAAGAAAGAGTAAAGAGAAAGTAGTTCAACATTGCGCTTGACTTCCCCAAAAGGGAAATTTCCATTTGCTTTTTAAACCTCAAAACCCTTTAAAACCCCAAGCGGGCAAAAAGGAAATAAAGGGGCCCCGACATTCCTCCCGCCCTTGGCCTTTTCCCCAAACCCCAAGGACACCATTGAGAGAGACCAACACGGGTGCTCGGAGAACAATCCCCCCCAAAAATTAAAAAACAGAGTCGTCCCACTGGGGGTGACATGGTTGCTTTTCTCTCTTGACGTCCAGTTCACTTAATGACAAAGCGCAGTCGGGGGTGCCATTCTGTGCCTGGATTCATTGCATTGCTAGCTGCAGGCCCTGCACCCTTGTTTACCCGTTCCGTTTGGTTGCTGCTGTATAGCCGATAAAAGCTCTAGTGTATTTGATCCCTTTGTCCAGTAAAAACCCAAAAGAGGAGCAGAGCATACATAACAATAAAAACCCACCTCTTTGCCAAAAATACCTGCCAAAAAGGGGCCCTTTTGAAGCTCCCCATCACTTGAAATTCATTTTTTTCCCCAGGGGCACCACCAACAAAAAAAATTTTTAAGATTTAATTTTTTTTTTTTTTCCCACGCCATTTTTTCCCTCCTCACCCCCCCAGACCCATAACTTTTTCCTCTACAAACAGAGTGGGGGTGGAAAAGACATTGCGATTTTCCTTGCTCTCAATCACGGAGCAGTACCCCCAATGATCACATCTACCCATCAGGAAGCCATTCTAAAATGACATTGCCTTTGGCAAAATTGTGAGAAACCTAAGGAAACAAAATTTTCACATATGCTTTTTAAAAAAATTTCAATTTAAAAGCATAGGAACATGTTAAAACAAACCACTTACAAATATCTAATAAAACTGTCCCCTATCTAATTAATAATTGGTAAATCCCGATCAGAGTATAAGCAGAGCCCCGGACTCTATCTTTGATGATTCCCACTAAATAAGGAAAATTAAATAAGAGCCATGTAATTCATCTTGTTCTATCCCACCCTAAAAGGGAAGAGGTCCCTTGAAGATAAAAATCTGGCACCATGTCAGAAACCTGAACCAAAACCCCCAACCCGGGGCCGAGGCACAAAAACCCCAAAATAGGACTAAGCGACCTGGCACCAAAAACCCCCAAAAGGGGGTTGAAAAACACCATTAAACCCCCGGGGCCATACTCCCTGGCCGGGGGCCCCAAAAAGCATCTTGCTGGTCCACCCTTTTTTTTTTTTTGCTCCCCAAGGGATACAGCCGGGAAGAGCCCCACCTCGCCAGATCCGTCAAACATAAACCCAACGCGGTGCAAAACCTGGGCGACGAATCCCCGAAGGGAAAAAACCCATTACCCCCAGCCGCATTCCACGGCTCGGGGGGGCCCAAAAGCCAACCCGCTGGGTCAACCATTTTTTGCCCCGGGATACCCGCCTGAAAAGTCCACCTTCGCCCGATCTCTTTTTTTTTTTTTTTTTTGGGAACTGGAAAACCCTTTCCAGCTCTTGGGGCCTTACCATAGTCCCCCGACCCCCAAGGACCCCCAAGAACCTAGTACCACAGGGGTTAGATCCAAACGAAGGGGAAGGGGGCTTTTAAGCTAAAAAAAATCGTTGATTTATATCAATGCTTGAAACCTTACCCCCTACCGATTTTACCCCTGGGCCGGGGGCACCCTAAACCCCATTTTGGGCGTGTTAACCCGCAGCTCGCTGGGACCCACCCTCCGACCTCCCCATACGCGCCAGACCACACCCCCATGGGAGGGAACCATCACCAGAGAAACCCCCAAAAAACCCAAAATTAATGCCAACTCCAAAAACCCCCCCCCTCCCCCCTAATTACACAAGGGTTTAGTATCAAACTGAAGGGGAAAGGGGGTCCTTGAAGCTACCACGATCTGGCGCCTTTTAAACAATGCTCTGAACTTTTTACCCCAGTGCTTTCACCATTGGGCCCGAGGGAAACCATAAGCCCAATTGCCAGTATGCAGGAGCCCTGCGCCCCTTTTTTCCCCTGTCCCGGGGGGCACTCTGCTGAAATTTTGGGTCTTCTTGAGCTGCAGGGCCAGCCCCCGCCGCCCTACGGGGATTCCGCCCCCATTGGGGCCCCTTTCCGTTCCAAGCCCCAGGACTCCCCCGATGCGCTTCTGCATGTCTGGCGCGGGTCCTGAAGGCAAAAAATTAAAACCCTCCCGGGTCGCCGGGGCCGCACCTGCATGGGCCCCACCATAGAGCCAGACCAACCATGGGGGCCCACCGGAAGAAACCCCAAAATATTATCCCCAACTTTAAGGACCCCCTACCAACCATCTTTAGCTGTTTTTATAACAGCACAAAAGAACTATAGAGTCAGCAGCATCATAAAATATATCCAAAGGTAAAAGAGATCAGGTAAAAACAACTCCAGAGAGTAAGGGAGCGATACCATGTACACAGCAGGGGCTCAATAAGCCCTGGATAAAGGTTAAATTATCGATCACAAACCTAAAAATAAGAAGGGAAAAATGCCCTGTACATAAAAGGGGGTAACCAGTCCTATTTTTGAGTTAATCTCTGTGATATCACTAATCACAATACTAACAGGGGAAAAATTGCCCCCCTTTCTAGCAGGGTCAAACAAGCCCTAAGAAAAGGTTATAACCATCACTAACCATAAGCCCAAAATGGGAAAAATGCCCCGTACATTAGGGGGGAGTAACCAGTCCTACCATATTTCATCTGCTGTGATACAACTAATACAAAACTAAGCAGGGGAATAAAGCCCTGTACATAGCACAGGGTCGGTTTCGTCCTATTTATGAGTTCTTTTTTTTGAATCACCAACCCCTACTAAGAGGGAATAATGCCCTGTACTAGCAGGGTCCCGCATACATTTGTGATAGCCCGGACTCGTATACGCACTATTACAGATCCCCACCCATCACAGAGGGGGGAACTAAGACCCTGACCCAGCAAAAGTTACATCCCACAAGGTCAGTATCCCCGCACAGTGTTTCCCGTACAGTCCGAGCCTCCCCACGACCCCATGTCTGTATCTCCCCTACTCCCCTCAGACTCCCTTCTTCACCGTATCCCCATACTGTGACCTCACAGCTCCACCATAAAGGGTAGATAACACGAATTACGGAAAAAGTTACAGAAGCAAGCTAGACCAAGCGCAGCAGAGGGGGGGAAAGGGCAGAACATTCCCTCAGTGCTATATGAATTTTCCCATTTTAAAAATCCCAAACAAACAGTATGTTATACATAATGCTGATTTTGTATGAGGTAGGGAAAACCCCCCCCCCCTTGATGTAGGGGGGACTGTGCATTGACTTCCGTGAGGCGCAGAACTCTTATCTTTCTTCTTTGGTGAGAGAGAGAGGAAGTAGGAAAAGAAGACCCGGAACTTTTTTATCCTAAACCCCCACCCTCCTCACATAAACTCTTCCCCCCTCCCCAACTCCTCCCTCTCATATCACAACCCCCCCGCTCATTCCTATAAACTAAAAATGAGGAGCTTAGCACAATGGGGGGACTATAAGCTGCCCTCTCAAAACCTCCCCCCTTTGCTCAAAGTTACTTCAATAAATATACTATGCATACACGAAACCATAGCTTAAAAACCACAGCTATAACCAAAAACTCCCCAACTATAAGGAGCTCAATTTTCCCCTCCCAAAAGTCAGGGTCCCCCTTCGCTTGGGGCTTGGGGGGGGTTCTTTGAAATAATTAAATCACATGCCTTGTTAGATGCGGATCTAAATGGGATCCAACACCCCGTGGAACATTACGCATTTGATGTAATCTGTCGGGAATTAGGAGAGGTCATTTGTTGATTGGCTCCAAAACGGGTGGGTTTTTGGCTTTAAGTGTAGCTAACATCCGCTGCTAACGGAGGGGATCGGAGATAACGTGGTTTATAGCCAATTAACCAATTAAATGAAGGCACATGGGGGGCCCATTTAAAAAAAGGCTGATATTTGGGCAAACATAAGCAAAAAACTATTTAAAAATAGATTTTGGGCTTACTTTGGAAAATTTCTTTTGGTCTTTTTCGGGGCCGACTGAATTTATTACACTGTATCAATTTAAGTAAGAGCTATCAGTCATGAGTCAAGTAAAGAGTGGAGCTTTGTCCTTTCTGAAAATGTTTAGCAAGTTATAGATACCAAACCCGATCCCTTTAAAGCAAACTCATTTCTCAATAAACAATCATCTTATTTGGGTATGTTCCATTACTTTTTTTAGATTTTCTGCAGTGGGAAATCCTTAAAGGGTTGTCTCATATGAAGAAATTTAAAATTTGTGGGGGCCCCAAAAACAAAGGATGTACGCCCCTTGGTTACTATTGGCAAATTTTTGGTAGGGTTTTTAGAGAAGGGGCTGGTTTACATGTGCTTTAGAACGGGTTTTTTACTTGCGGGGAAGCACTGCCTGCCCCGGCATGCCCATGCAAGGAAAAAGGCATTTTAAGAGGGGGGCGGATGTGTGTTTTGGGGCGGGGAAAGGAGGAAAGCATGGGGGGACATGCAGGGGGGTTGTGTTATTATATCCTCTTCACGCTTTCCTCCTTGCCTGCCAATACACACATCCCCCCCCTCCTCTAACTGCCCTTTCCTTTGCATGTGCCGACCGGGGAGGACAAATTTCCCTGACCAGAAAACCAAACACCTTGCAAGCACATTAAACCCCCCATTCTTAAAACCGTAGCACTTTGCCAATAGTAACCAAGGACGTACATCCTTAGATTTTTGGTCCCATTTTTTTTAAAAAAAGCTTCATAGTGAGACAACCCCTTTAACAATTACACAGGTAAATCCATAGCAGCAAATGTGCCCCAAAAAGTATTGATTTTTGGTTTGAATTTGTTGCTGCAGATCTTGAAAAGGAATATGTTAATATTTGGGTATGTTCACATGGTGTATTGCGGCGCGTACAGTACAGTGTTACAGGAGCTCGCGCTAATCAGCGCGGGGGGCGAGACTAATCCTAGTTTCTTGAGAGCTAGGTTTTAAACCGAATTGGGGGGCGCATTTTGCCGAAATTTTAAGCCAAAAACGCGGCAAATTCGCCCCAAAAAAACCGTGTAACAGGGCCTTAATAAAAACCCACTCCCCGCTTATTTTACTCTAAAATTGTGGTTTTACACGGGTTTTTCCCCAAAAGACCCCGGGTTTTAAATACCTAATGGAAAATCTGCAGCACATCCATGACGTGTGTCAGTACCTACATAGGGGTTTTCTCACCGTGCTGTTTTACAGAACCACAGACAGCTTCAGACTCCTACTTTGTGGTCAGGCTGTAGGTGGTTCTATAGCAGTGACTGGCATATTAGCTCTGCTGTTTCTAGCTATTCTTGTTACAGTGACATTAGTGCTGGAGATTTATAAAGTGTAGTAATCAAAGCTACAGAGCTCTAAAGAGTGAAAGCTTTTTATTTAGTTAAGTGAACAAACTCCATTACTAGATATAAGATTGTACTCACCATAGTCGAACTGACTTATGGCAGCTTGGAGCAATGAGAGATTAGAGAAAGCAGGGAAAGGTGGAGAGAGGTGGTTGGAATCTTATGCATTGTAGAAGAAATCAAAATAACAATGTATTTGGTAATAGTCTTCATTTACCTTTCCCTACATGTTAAAAGCAAATCATTGTAGTGGGAAAAACCCCTTTAACCCCTTAAGCCCCAGGGGCCCAAAAGTTTAAGACCAGAATATTTTTTTTAGTTTTTTCCCCCTTGCGTTTCAACATTGTAATTTTTATTTTTTTTAAGACCATTGGGGAAAGGGCCCCGTTTTATTTTTTTGGGACAAGTTGTACTTTATGGGGGAATGGTTTAAGTTCACTTAAAAAATTTTGCGAATTTTTTAATTTTTTTTTTACACCATTCACATTCCACATTACCGTATATACTGAGATAACCCAGTTTTTCAGCACAAAAAAAAGTGTTGAAAAATTCCCCTCGTTATATCGAGTCACGTCGGCACTCGGGGGTGCGATGGCCAGGCCCACAGGGAGCTTTAGTTTTTGCGGCCCCTAGGGAGCGCATATAAAATGAAGGGCCCAGGAGCGCACAGTGTCCGGGCGTGCGATGGCCGGGCCTGTCAGCGGTCCCCCTTTACCTATATGCGACCCTCCGGCGCATTAGGTGAAGGGATTACCACTGCGGGGCAAGGCGACGCTCCCTGCTCCAAGTGGACTCCGGGCGGCCCCAGGCTCGCGGCGTCCGGGGCTTCCGGGGGACGGCAGGTTGTCACACCTCGGCCGGCCTGATGACACACCCCCTGTTTTCCCAGAAGGGCCGGGAGCGCTCCCGGAGACGAAGAGCGGGGAACAGTAAGTGGTTGTTTTTTTTTTTTTTTTAAACGCCTACCCTGCCCTAACCTGCCCCACAGCCCCGCCCTAAAACCTGCCTACGCCTGCCCTAACCTCCCAAGCTCCCTAACCTGCCACAGCCTGCCCTATACCTGCCCACAGCCCCCCTTACCTGCCTACAGCCTGCCCATACCTTCCTACCGTCTGCCCTATACCTCCTACAGTCTGCCCAAAACCTGCCTACAGTCCTGCCCTATACCTGCCCACACCTGCCCTAACCGCAATATACCGCCTACACTGCCCTTTTACCGCCTACAGCCTGCCCAACCTGCCTACAGCCCGCCCAAAACCCGCCTAAGCCTCCATATGGTGCCTATACCTGCCTTTATCGTTGGGGGCCCTAAACCGCCATAATCTCTATGGGGGACTATAACTGCCTATTACTGCCTATGGCCCCCATGGGGCCCCTTTAACCTGCCTATTGGGACATATACATGCCTTTTGGGGCATAACCCGCCTATCCTGCCCTTGGGGCCAATACCTGCCATGGGGCCATATATCGCCTATAACTGTCTATGGGGGACATTAAAAAAAAAGCCCCATTAATTTTATTGGGATCCCTTTTATTTTTTAAAATTTACCAGTGCCCCTGCATTTTCTACCCGCTTATACTGAGTCAATATGTTTTTTCCCTTTTTTGGGGGAAAAGAGGTGCCTCGGCTTATACCGGTCGGGTTTTTACCAGATATAAGGTATAAGGTCGATGGATATCTAATATGGTAGGGTTTTTTTTTGTGTGTAATTATGAAATTATTTTTTATTAACTATAATTTTTATTTTATTTATTTTTTTATTAATAATTTTTTTTAACTTTTTTTATTTTTTTAATTTTTTTTTTTTTATAACATGAAGGCATAAATGTTTTACTTTTTTTTAACACTTAGTAATGTATTAGCATATTCATAAATGCTAATACATTCTAATCTGTGTCACTTTGACACAGGCAGTGATCAAGACAGCTCACAGTCTGTCCTGGTCACTGGCTTCATACACAGACATCTCTGAGGCCACTCTAGGTCCCCAGGCTGTCTGTACAGCCGTTCCCCGGGCTCTGTCGGGTCACCAGGTGTTCCGATCACCCGACAGAGCAGGGGAACCCTTTGATTGCGCTGCGGTAACGCACCGCCGCAATCAAAGGGTTAAAGCACTGGGTTGAGGAGGTTTCACCACTTCCCGGTGCTCGCAGGAGATGCTCTTGGATCAGGGCTGTGTAGTACAGCCCCGGTCCCAGCGCAGTTGTGGCGCCATGCGCCGTAAACCCCTAAGTCTGCAGCGACGTCTAAACAAAGATAAAAAAAAATGCCACCACATCCTGACCACATATCACAAGCACATAGAGACTGAATAATACCACAACACCATGACCATGTATCACCACCACAAAGTGACTGAATAATACCACCACATGGTGACCACATATCACCACCATATAGTGACTGAATAACACTGCCACACCATGACCACATACCACCACCACATAGTGACTGAATAATACCTCCACACCATGACCACATATCTCCACCAACTAGTGACTGAATAATACCTCCACACCATGAGCACATATCACCAGAACAGTGACTAAATAATTCCATCATACCATGACCACATATCATCAATATCATCACCACATTGTGACTGAATAATACCTCAACACAACGACCACATATCATCACCACATGATGGAGGGTCAGGATAGTGACACATGATGGGGGGGTCCGTACAGTGACACATTATGTGGGGTCAGTATAGTGACACGTGATGGAGGGTCAGTGTCACGGGTGGTCCCGCAGCCGTGGGTCGGGTTGCGGGTGCTCCCATGTCCTATCTACGTCCCCCTGCTCCGGAGAAGAGTGGCGCCGCGGTCCGCATGTCGGACTGCGGGCACACTCGCTTCCCCAAGGGCCTGGACTTACCTAGCCGCGCTCCTGTCCCCGCGCGGCTCTCTGCCAGCTACAGTGCGCGCTCTCGCCGCCTAGCGTGTGCGGCAGTTCTTTGAGATTTAAAGGGCCAGCGCACCAGTAATTGGTTAATTGCTGGCCGCTGGTCCTATATAAGGTTACCGCCCCCAGCACTTCCTTGCCAGATCTATTGTGCCCATAGCCTTTAGAGTAAGCTTCAGAAGTGCGTCCTAAGTGTCTTCAGTGTTGTGACCCTCTTGCTACGTCCATTGACCACGAACCTTCGCTGCCTGCCCTGACCTTTCCGCCTGTCCACGTTTATGACTTTGCCTGACGATTCTGTACCACGCTCACCCTTGGCTTCCACCGCAAGCAAGTCACGTCAGCGACCTGGTAGACTCTGGTGAAAACTGGGTTCTACTTAGATTCTGCTCCCTGGCGTGGCTTATACCATCGCTCGCAGTGGTCCAGAGGATCCACTACCGCTGTCCATATCAGTTAGATCTGGCCATGGATCCCGCCAAGGTGCCTCTGCTCAGTATTGCGGACCTCACGTCCATCGTCGCCCAGCAGTCGCAGCAGATTGAGCAACAGGCACAGCAGTTGGATCAGCTGTCCGACATGGTACAACAGCTCCTCACGCCTCAGCAGCAGCCGCCTCCTCCGCCTGCGATCCCTCCTACGCCTCCTGTTCCCTGGGCTATGGTGGGCCCCAAGCTTCGACTTTCTCTACCATCTAAGTTCGACGGGGACCCGAAGCTTTGCAGGGGTTTCATCACCCAGTGCTCCATGCATGTCGAGCTGATGGCTGATCAGTTTTCCACAGAAAGGGCAAAAGTGGCATTCGTGGTTAGCCTACTTTCCGGCCCTGGCTTGGGCAACACCCCTCTGGGATAGAAGTGACACAGTGACTGCAGACCTACAGGCCTTCCTCCAGGAATTCTGTAGCGTCTTCGAGGAACCGGCGCATGCCACTTTTGCCGAGATGGCGCTCCTGAATCTCTGCCAGGTGACTCCTCCGTGGGCGACTATGCCGTACAATTACGTACTCTGGCCTCGGAGCTATCCTGGAATGACGCAGCCCTCTGCGCCACCTTTAAAAAGGGGTTATCCAGCAGGGTGAAGGACACGCTGGCTGGTAGAGACCTTCCGTCCTCTCTGAGCGAACTCATCAACCTGTCCACCCGCATAGATGTTCGCTTCGCCGAGAGACAGGAGGAGTTCCGCCAGGAACAAGATGCTGTATGTCCCTGTCGTTTGCTTCGACTAGCCCCTGTGTTGCAGCGGCCCCCGCTGCTGTTTCTGCAGCCTCCCAAGAGGAACCAATGCAGGTGGACTGGGCCCACTTATCGGAGCAGGAGCTGTCCCACCGCCGGGCGGAGAATTTGTGTCTATACTGTGCCAGCCCAGATCACTTCCGCCTAGTCTGCCCGCTACGTCCCCAGCGGCCGGGAAACGCTCGCACCTAGGTCCAGTAGGAGAGGTATCCCTAAGTGCTAATTCTTCCTCTCCACGTCTGACAATGCCGGTACAAGTAACGACGGATGCTGGCCTCTCATTCCAGGTCCCTGCCTTCCTGGATTCTGGGTCTGCCGGGAACTTTAGCCATGCTTCCCTGGTATCCCGATATCGTCTGCCGCTGGTCCAGATGGAAAAACCCCTGGTGATTTCTTCAGTTAGTGGGGAACTTCTGAGCGACTTCATTCTGTACGTCAACAGGCCGGTGTCCCTCCAGGTGGGGGCCCTGCACAAGGAGAAGATTTCCTTCCACATGCTACCAAGGTCTTCGTTGGCGCTCCTCTTGGGGCTCCCTTGGCTGCAACGTCATGCCCCTACGCTCGACTGGAAGACCGCCGAGATCTTGCGTTGGGGACCGGATTTCCAGAAACACTTTCTGGTCGCACTCCGCTCGGTGCGTGCCCTTTCTCCGCAGTCATTCTCCAAACCTCTGCCAGGCCTGCCAATGGAATACCAGGACTTTGCTGATGTGTTTTCGGAAAAAGAGGCTGAGACGCTGCCGCCTCATCGGCCCTATGACTGTCCGATTGACCTTCTCCCCGGGACCAGTCCTCCTCGAGGGAGGGTCTATCCGTTGTCCGTACCCGAGACCCAGGCCATGTCCGCTTACATACGAGAGAATTTGCAGAAGGGCTTTATTCGCAAATCCTCCTTCCCAGCCGGAGCCGGTTTCTTCTTTGTGGAGAAAAAGGATGGTTCTCTCCGCCCGTGCATCGATTACCATGGCCTGAATAAGGTCACCGTGAAGAATCGTTATCCGTTACCTCTAATTTCAGAACTCTTCGACCGTCTCCGGGGAGCCAGGGTCTTTTCGAAACTGGACCTGCGAGGAGCTTATAATCTCGTTAGAATTCGAGAGGGCGATGAATGGAAGACGGCCTTTAACACACGAGACGGGCACTTTGAATACTTGGTGATGCCTTTTGGACTATGCAATGCCCCAGCCGTCTTCCAGCAATTCGTTAATGATATCTTTAGAGACCTCCTTAACTCCTGTGTCATCGTCTACTTGGACGACATCTTGATTTTCTCTCCTGATCTTGAGACCCATCGGTTGCAGGTACGCCAGTCGTCTCCGCAGCAACTGGCTATACGCCAAGTTGGAGAAATGCCTTTTTCATCGGCAGAGCCTTCCATTCCTGGGCTATATCATTTCGGATAAGGGTCTTCAGATGGATCCAGTGAAGCTATCGGCCGTTCTGCAGTGGCCTCGACCTGTTGGACTTCGGGCCATACATAGCTTCTTGGGGTTCGCTAATTACTATCGGCAATTTATTCCCCTTTTTCTACATTAGTGGCACCTATTGTGGCCCTCACTAAGAAGAACGCCAACCCAAAACTGTGGTCACAAGCGGCTGAAAAGGCATTCTCAGAGCTCAAGTCGGCTTTTGCCTCTGCACCCATCCTGTCTCACCCGGACCCAGAAAAACCTTTCACTTTGGAGGTGGATGCCTCTTCTATGGCGGCAGGAGCAGTTCTCCCACAAAGAGGGGCCAAGGGCAGAACTCTCGCATGCGGATTCTTCTCCAAGACTTTTTCTCCGGCGGAGAAGAATTACGCCATTGGGGACCGGGAATTGTTAGCCATCAAGGTTGCCCTGGAGGAATGGCACCACCTCCTGGAGGGGGCCCGCCATCCAATTGATGTCTACACGGATCACAAGAACCTCCTGTATCTCCAATCGGCCCATCGTTTAAACCCTCGCTAGACCAGGTGGTCGTTGTTCTTCTCGCGTTTTGACTTCCGGATTCACTTCCGCCTGTCAGAAAAAAAGGCGACCTCTCCCGCGCCTCTGATACCATCAAAGAAGATCCCAGCCCTCAGCATATTATACCCCCAGAATGTTTGGTTCATGTTGCTCCGGCGGACCTCCAACAGATTCCTCGGGGGAAGACTTACGTGCCTCCGGCTCTCCGGAGAATTCTAAAATGGAGACATTGCTCCCTGGTGGCCGGGCATCCTGGTGCCCGAAAAAACGTATCAGCTGATCTCCCACTTCTATTGGTGGCTGACTCTTGCAAGGGACTCAAGAGAATTTGTGGAAGCCTGTACCACCTGTGCCCGGGATAAGATGCCCCGTCGCAGCCCGTCTGGCCTTCTGCACCCCTTGCCCACACCGGAGTCTCCTCTGGCAATACTGCAATTTGGGTGGTCGCAGACCGTTTTTCTAAGATGGCACACTTTGTCCCGTTGCCAGGTCTTCCTTCCGCTCCTCATCTCGCCGCTCTCTTCTTCGAACACATCTTCCGACTACACGGCCTCCCACGTCACATCGTCTCGGACTGTGTGGTCCAGTTTGTCTCCAGGTTCTGGCGTGCCCTCTGCTCCCGGTTACAAGTAAAATTGGACTTTTCATCGGCTTACCACCCACAATCCAACGGTCAGGTGGAGAAGATCAATCAAATTCTTGCCACGGATATTCGCCACTTTATCTCGGCCCGACAAGACGATTGGTCCGGTTTATTGCCCTGGGCAGAATTCTCATATAACTCCCTGGACTCTGAATCTACGGTCTCTTCACCCTTTTACATTGTCTATGGGCTGCATATCCGCCCACCCCTCCCTCTGCCTCCGAGGTTCCTGCGGTGGATATCCTGGTCCGGGACATGACTGGCATCTGGGAGCAGACTTGCCAGTCCCTTCAGCAAGCGACCGTCCGCATGAAGTCCCAGGCGGACAAGAAGAGGAGACCGGCCCCAACTTTTGCTCCAGGAGATAAGGTGTGGCTATCTGCCAAGTATGTCCGGCTCAAGATACCAAGCTATAAACTAGGTCCAAGGTTCCTGGTGTCATTTGAGGTGTTACAGCAGATCAATCCGGTGGCCTATAACCTCCGGCTCTCTCCTACCATGCGTATCCCGAATTCTTTCCACGTCTCCCTGCTGAAGCCTGTAGTGCTCAATCGTTTTTCTAGGAAAGTCACTTCCTCCCCCCAGGAAGCTGAGGCATCCAACGTGTTCACGGTGAAAGAGATTCTGGCTATGAAGTCTATCAGAGGGAAGAGACATTTTCTCATTGATTGGGAAGGATTCAGGCCGGAGGAGAGATCTTGGGAGCTGGAGGACAACATCCTGGATCGTGACCTACTGAAGAGATTTCTTCTCTCCAGAAAGAGGGGGAGGCCTAAGGGGGGGTACTGTCACGGGTGGTCCCGAAGCCGTGGGTCGGGCTGCGGGCGCACCCATGTCCTGTCTACGTCCCCCTGCTCCGGGGACGAGTGGCGCCGTGAAAGCACTCGCTTCCCCGAGAGCCTAGACTTGCCTAGCCGCGCTCCTGTCCTCGCGCAGGTCTCTGCTGGCTGCAGTGCGCGCTCGCGCCCTATAACGCGCGCAACGGTTCTTTGAGATTTAAAGGACCAGCGTGCCAGTAATTGGTTAATTGCTGGCCGCTGGTCCTATCTAAGGTTACCGCCCCCAGCACTTCCTTGCCGAGATATTATGCCCATAGCCTTTAGAGAAAGCTTTAGAAGTGCGTCCTAAGTGTCTACGATGTTGTGACCTTCTTGCTACGTCCATTGACCATGAACCTTCGCTGCCTGCCCTGAACTCTCCGCCTGTCCACGTTTACGACTTTCCCTGACGATTCTGTACCACGCTCACCCTTGGCTGCCACTGCAAGTCACGTCAGCGGAAGCGACTTGGTAGACTCCCGCCGCAGCAAGTCCATCCCGCTTTGCGGCGGGCTCTGGTGATAACCGGGTTCTACTTAGATTCCGCTCTATGGCATGGCTTATACCATCGCTCGCAGTGGTCCAACGGATCCACTACCGCTGTCCGTAACAGTGAGTATATATGACACTCATGTCAGTACAGCACCAGCCTCTTGTAACTGAGGCCAGCAGTAGAAAACTTGGTAAAGGCAGAACTTTTAGGTGCTTATAAACCTTGCTTAGAGCAGAGTCCAAGGATCACAGCTGTGAACAAGGGCCGTTCTGGCTGGAAACGCGTCGATGTTCTACATGCTTTTTAAAGTCTTTGTGAGCTTTTAAATGCTATAATAAAGATATTTGGATATTCTTACCTGCTGGATCCTTGGAGTCTGTGCTCTAAGCAAGGTTTACAAGACAGGATGCTGACCGGTAGCCTTCCGTGCAGGAGAATCAACAACTACAACACCATGGAATGACTGTTTTGAGGGGTGAGTCGTTTTTCACTTGAGCTTATTTGTTTGTTTTTAGGTGCTTACTTTGTGGTCGTTTCTGATGAGAATGTCAGCTGTCAACATGGAGAGCATCGCAGCACTTGGAGAGCACCGCAGCACTTTGAGAGCACCGCAGCACTTGGAGAGCACCGCAGCATATGGAGAACACTGCAGCATATGAAGAGCACTGCAGCATATGGAGAACACTGCAGCATAGGGAGAGCACAAACAGCTCCTGCTCAACATAACTATAACTATGCTGTGAGCAGGTGGAGGTTGTGTGTGTGCTTGTGGCAGTACAGTGCGGTGGGGCATGACCAAACTGTGGAGGGGGCGTGGCCAAACTTCCCTGCAGTCTTAGATCTCAGAGTTGGGACATTAAGCTCCTGTCCCGGGGTGGCAGGACATTCCCTCTGATTCGGGAACTTCCAGCCCAAATCGGGACACTTGGGATGTATGTTTTAATGCACCATATTTCCTAAAAAATACAACATTAATCAGTGTACCACAAATGACCAATAACATAGAGACTTTTTAAGGCCAGATACTGATTACCTAACTGCTATGTACTAGCATTCAGGAAGCCTGCAGCGGGGGAAACGAAATGTACAATCTTTAAAGACCTTTCAGTTCTGTGTATCCAGATGTCCTGATACTCAGATGCAGATAATCTTCAGATACTTCCCAGTATCCAAAGATTCAAAACTACCACTATAAACGCGCAAACATGACAATCTCAGCGCTGAATAAGTGTGGAATTGACGCCTAAAATGCACACGGACTTTGGACACGGAATTTATGCTAATTTTCAGAGGCAGATTTTCAGCCTTCTATTCAATATATTGTGAGGTGAGGATTCAGCACAGAATCCACCTCAAGAATTAAAAATAAATCAGCATTGTGCGTAGATTTTACATTAGAAACAATGAGAGAAAGATCACAGTCAGATTGGATGCTGATTCTGAGGTGGATTCCACGCCAAATCTGTGCCAGAATCAGTGTCCAAATCCATTGTGTGAACGTTCCCTTATGCTTCTGCTCTGTAATTTCCCACACTAAGTGATAATGTCCCCTCTGTCGCCCAGTCAATAATAATTCTCATTCTGTACTCGCTTCTCAGTCATAATGCCCTCTTCTCTGTAACAGTGCCCTCATGTCTCAGTTAGGGCCCCTTGTCTCTGGAAGTGCTCCCTCTGTGCCCCCTTTTCTTAATTAGACCTCCCGCTGTAGCCTTCCCCTTTTACAATTTTCCCTTTCTCTTTATTAGTAACCCCTCTGTGCCAACTTCTCTAGTTTTCCCTCTGTAACCTCTTCTCTATAGTGTCCTCTCTGTGCCAACTTCTCTATAGTGTCCCCTCTGTAACCCCTTCTCTATAGGTTCCCTCTGTAACCCCCTCAGTGCCACCTTCTCTATAGCGTCCTCTCTGTGCCACCTTCTCTTAATTAGTGCCCCCTCTGTTCCACCTTCTCTATAGTGTCCCCTCTGTAACCCCTTATCTATAGTGTCCTCTCTGTGCCACCTTCTATTTATTAGTGCCCCCTCTGTAACCCCTTCTCTATAGTGCCCCCTTCTCTATAGTGTCCCCTCTGTAACCCTTTCTCTATAGTGTCCCCTATGTAACTCCTTCTCCATAGCGACCCTTCTGTAACCCCTTCTCTATAGTGTCCCCTCTGTAACCCCTTCTCTATAGTCCCCTCTATAACCCCTTCTCTATAGTGTCCCCTCTGTAACCCCTTCTCTATAGTCCCCTCTATAACCCCTTCTCTATAGCGACCCTTCTGTAACCCCTTCTATATAGTGTCCCCTCTGTAAACCCTTCTCTATAGGTTCCCTCTGTAACCCCATCTCTCTAGTGTCCCCTCTGCAACCCCTTCTCTTCAGGGTCCCCTCTGTAACCCCTTCTCTATAGTGTCCCCTCTGCAACCCCTTCTCTACATGGTCCCCTCTGTAACCCCTTCTCTTTAGGGTCCCCTCTGTAACCCCTTCTCTATAGTGTCCCCTCTGTAACCCCTTCTCTATAGTGTCCCCTCTGCAACCCCTTCTCTATAGTGTCCCCTCTGTAACCCCTTCTCTATAGTGTCCCCTCTGCAACCCCTTCTCTATAGTGTATGTGAAAACAGTCACTTGTCAGCTCACTGATATATGAGATTAATAGTACCTTGTTTAACAGCTTGCAGAGCACGGAGACTCCCAGTCAGCTTCAGCTCGAGAGAGCAGCAGGAAACAGGCATAAAATGATATACTCCAGCTTGCAAGCTGGAGTATATCATTTTATGCCTGTTTCCTTCTCTATAGTGTCCCCTCTGCAACTCCTTCTCTATAGTGTCCCCTCTGTAACCCCTTCTCTATAGTGTCCCCTCTGTAACCCCTTCTCTATAGCGTTCACTCTGTAACCCCTTCTCTATAGTGTCCCCTCTGTAAACCCTTCTATATAGTGTCCCCACTGAAACCCCTTCTCTTAATTAGTGTTCATTCCTTTGCTTTAAAAAAAAAAAAAATCACCTTACCCCGTTCCCACAATATCTTCCTGGGACTTCTACTCCTCAGTGCTGTACTCGCATCTGCAAGTGGACAGCATGAAGTGGGTGCACAGAGAGGAAATCAGTGTCCAGGCGCAGGCGGTGTGATGCAGTGACATCATTATGCCACCAAGGACGGGTTGCTGACGTTGGCAATACACCCCAGTGTCTCATAGGTTGCAGGCATGAAAAAGTCTACAGCATATGAAAAGGGGAGGAGCAGGAAGCCAAAGGCTCTCTGCTCCGCGATAGTTTTCAACTGCGTCTGTGCCTTGAGTACATGGATAAAATTGAAAGTGCAACTTGATGAATCCATCATCCCTAGCCGTCCGGATCTGGTGGCACTAGGAAACTGTCTAGTAGGGCACAGTGCCAGCGCAGGCCTGGCAGTAGGGTTATCTGGATGTTGTTTTAGATGTGTTTGGTTGCCTGCTGGTTCATTATACAGTAAGCTGCTCCACTGTAGTGTGCTGGTGACCTCTCACATCATTGGCACGTGGTGTGCAGCAATTTCCACATCACTTACACTGATGCCAATCTTCCACTCACAACACACCTTCACCACAGCAGTACGCAAACAGTTCACAAACCATACAGTTTTAGGAATACTGCCACCCTCAGCCTGAAAGCCAACAATCATTCCTTTCAGCCATGACAGCAATGCATGATAGTTCTGCAGACAGCCTATCACACACCTTATATACCCGCCTAGCCAGCTCACCGCAGGCGACTGCCTTCATGTGTTATGCGCTGCATAGGACATAGTCATAATAATGTGACTGTGTCTGGCAGGGCCAGGACCACGGGTAGGCGACCGCCGAGGGTGCCACTTCATCCCAGGCAGCAATGCGGGAGCCAGGAGAGCTGGAATGTAGCAGAATAGCTTGTCCTGGTGTTGTGATCTGCCTCCCAAGTATAACGCTCCCTCCCTATGAACGCCTCGACCATATCATGTAATGCCCCCATCCCACCAGCAGATGGCAGCAAGGCACGAGGGCGGCTCCTCTTCTCATGACCTCACCCTTGTTCCACAAGACCCAGGCGTTAGAGCTGCCCCAGCACTGCCTGACCCAGATTCTACAACACGCCTATTTATTTATCATTATCACAGGGAATGGTTTCTTCCAGGTTTCAGGTCGCACCACGGTCTGTGACCACAGCAGCAGACGGCTCCTCTTCTCGTTACAGGCACCATACAAGTCGCCTCAAAGTCGGGTCCTCCGAAGAGTACCGGGTGATGTCATTCTTTGTGGTGGCCGCAGTGGCAAGATGGCGGCGGAGAGGAAGCTGCTGGGCGCTGACCGGGGGGAGGCACCGGGAGTGGGGGGCGAAGAAGACGAGGGGCAGAGTTTATGGTGAGGAGGATTCTCTGGCGCCTGCAGGATATTAGATGTCGCCGTGCACGGGAGCAGTGAGTGGAAGGAAACTTGTCTCTGTCACTGCTGGATGTCATTATCCGGCATTGTAATAGTGACAGCCGATAATGGGGAAGGGGCTGTGCACAGGGGAGAGTGACAGCTCAGGCTGCCTGAGGGCGCTACTGGGCATACATACTGGGGGTTGGAGGCTGGAATTCTGGGACTTGTAGTTCTCCATCAGCTGGAAAGCCCTATATGGGGCCATGGATCAGTAATGTCGCTGTTATTGGGCTCCACTTGAATTATATATAATTGTATGTCTAATATATACATTTTCTTCTATGTCTGTATCTGTTATATATAGTGTGTATATATATTTGTGTATATATGTAGCGTGTATTTATATGTGTAGCTTGCGCGCGCGCGTGTGTGTGTGTGTGTGTGTGTGTGTGTGTGTGTATATATGTGTGTATATATATATATATATATATACACACACTACATATAGATACACACACGCGCTACACTTATAAATATACGCTATCGTAGCAGTTGCCTCATAGGGGCTCAGTCTTTGTGTCTCTGACCAGGGGCTTCTAGCTCTTGTATTACTCATGTGTAGGACTCAGCTTTATGTTAGTACATCTTGTCATTGTGTATTAGCTTCTTTTTTTTTTTTTTTTTTTATATATCCTTATAAACATAACAAGACTCGACTCTCCAACCTGGAGCTCTATGGAGAACTACAACTCCCAGCATGCTATTGCAGGTCTTGGCTAGAGATGACTGCTCCCACAATACATGATTGTAACAATGTGTCTTTTTCTTTGAAGGGATATTCCATATTAAAGTTTCAGGACAAGTCGGTGCCCATAAGACACAGCTGGGAGTGATGTTGCCATCGGTGGTCGGTTGCCAAGGAAACCTGTACACAAGCAGGAGTTAAGATATGCTCTAGCTCTGACGGGAAGCAAAATGAGAACAGCAGTGTACCTGGTAGTGGTCGTTATTTATCTTTGCCTAAATGTGTAAAGGGGTTTTCTTACCACAATGATTTGCTTTAAACATGTTGGCAAAGGTATATAAAAACTATTACCAAATACATTGCTGTTCTGAATTTGCTTTATTTCCTGCTGGTTTACACAAGTATCTTTAGGTTACCGACCATATCTCTGCTCTCATTGCTCCAGTTTGCCCCCTGCCGACCATGGTGATATCACTCCCTGCTGTGTTCTCTCCAGCACTGAGCTTGTTTATATATGTTACTGACCTCTTTTAACACTTGCTCTGTGCACTACACTTTACAAACCTCCTGCATGCATGTCACAGTAAGGCTATGTCTACACTGCACAGGAAAACGATCGTATCTTCTGTGCTTTTCGTTTTTTAAAAGCGCCGCAGATACGATCGTTCCTGCGGCCCCATAGACGGCAATAGAGAAGACGAGCTGCTGTCTGCACAGCTTGTCTTTTCTCTGCGCGTCTTTCGGCAGCTGTGTATTATAGGCCGGCGCTTCTTGCTGTCTTCCCATACAATACTATTGTATGGGCGACGTCAGGAAAACGAGAAGCGACCGCGGTTTTAGTACAAAGCGTGACAAAAAACGCAGCCCCGCATCAGAGAAAAAATGGCCGCTTTCAGGCCGTTTTTTGTCCGATGCAGTGTAGACATAGCCTAACAGGCCCACAGCCTAACCAGGAAGTGTAAGCCTGGCTCTGTGAAACAACATTGTGAGAACACCCCAAAATTGTAATACCCCTTTAAAGGGAACTTGTCACATAGAATATGCCCCCTTGCTGAGGAAAGCACAAGCTAGTGACAGACCTGCTGTTCCCAGCGCTGTGTCCCTTATTCTGTAAGATGCTGTAGTTTCAGAGCATTTAATGCTCAAATCTTATTTATGAGCAGGTGTTAGCCCCGCCCACCAAAGGGTAGCCCCGCCCACTGAGTTATTCACATGTTTCTACCTATTCAAAGTAATAGGTTTATCAGTTGAGGTGGGCGGGGCTAGCCTCAGACGGGCGGGACATGAAAAAACGCACTCTTTGACTTTTCTGGCTGAAAACTGCAGATTTGAGCACTAAATATCCAAAAACTGCTGCATCTTACAGAATTAGGGACACCGCGCTGGAAACAACATGTCTGACACTAGCTTGTTCTGCCCTCAGCAAGGGGGACATAACCTATGTGACAGGTTCTCTTCAAGCTAAAAACCGGAAGGGTGTGATATTTGGGTGCGAGCTGGGTACCCCCAATTAGGCCCAGTTTTCTTGATTTTTTTCCAAAATGAATTGTTGAGTCCCAGCACCATGAAAAATATAGGGAAAAACTTCCATAGATAAAAAACCGTTATGCTTTAGTCCAAAATGTTAAAATATCATATTGTCTCTTTTTACTTGATGTCTCTGAGTTCTTTTGGCCTGGCTGTTACCAAAAAAAAACCCAAGTCTTAATTGGCTTAAACAGTCCATCCCTCTTCCAAGGTGTTATGTGGTAATGAGCTGAGCTTTTTTAGGTTGTCACATAAGACATTTAACAGTAAAACCATAATAGGATCAGTAAATAGCCTTTTGGGCTGTGAGCATTGTTGTGATGGTAATTGTGTAGTGTAGGACCAGCTATAACCTCTGAGATGACATAGAAGTTTAGTTTTCGTTGGCTTCTGTAATAAGATATGATGATGATAGTACAGAACATGTATTCCACAGGAAGGTTTATTAAAGGGGTTTTGCCACGAAGTAAAATTGACGTGGGAAGTTTGTAAATTAAATAGTAAACATTTTCACCATTCATCATTATTAAAAATTCTGCCCTGTTTTTGTTTTAGCTGCTTCTTTAGTGATCCATTGTTTACAGCTCGTCTCCAGGGGATACGACCAGGGCTGTGAGCTCCTCAGTCCTGGTCGCACATGCTCAGATATCACCTTTCCTCTCAGTCAGCTACTGAGTGTTCAAACCCCAGTTACTGTCATTCTACTCCTGTCCTCTGTACTTCTTAGGAATTAGTCAAACAGTGCAAATAAGTAAAAAAGAAACCTCATTGAGGTCTGTGCATTGATAAAGAGAAAAAACATCCACAGGTTCGGTTCCTGCAGGGATTTGAACCTAGGATCATTGTGCCTGGAGGCACAAACTTAACCTCTCAGCTACTCACAATGCTTAATATAAACAGACCTTTCTTTCCTACAGAGAGGAAAGGCCTGGTGATGTTATCCTGCTGGGTCACATGATCTGCAATTCAAACAAATCACACACGCCCCCTTTTGAGCACACACAGCTGAAGAGCTGGATGCAGCAGGTATGAAATGAGATCATGGCAAAACCCCTTTAAGGTATATACGTTCACATGGCTGATTTGTATGGGTGAAATTTTCAGATTTTAAAATCTACGTTACTTCGGTTCACACAGTGTTTCTCGATGTGTATTTTGTGGCACTGATTGTAACCCCAAACCAAAAATGGGTTCAAAACCCAGAAAATGGTACAAGCCTTTCCATTATACCTTTTCTGTTTGTAGGCTTCATTCCTGGTTTTGGCTTTCAATCAGCGCTGTAAAATCCACATCCAGAAATACTGTGGGAGCCCAGCCTCAGACGTGGATGTGGATCACTGCATCCACATCAGAATCTCCAAATCGGCCGCGTGCACATACTTTTAGAGTATGTTCACACGATGTACTGCGGCGCGTGCAGTATGCGCCGCAGTACATCGTGCCTTTCGGGCGTTTGCGCTGAAACGTGCGTACGGGGGGGCCAGCAGCCCACCGGCCCCATTGGCATTCATTACTCGCGGCGCGTATTCGCCACAAGTAATTGACATGTCACTCATCTCCCCGCGCGTCCAATACGATCTGGGAGAGGAGGTGTAATCCATAGTTCTCTGAGAACTATGGATTACCGTAATTTTGGCGCGCATCTCGCCCTATTAGAGCGCAAATACGCGCCGAAATTACCCCGTATGAACATAGCCTTAAAATTATCGTCCCTTTCCCATTTGGCTGCTGGAATTGTATAAAGTGATTTGCAGTAGACCTGTCCTTAGCCGTAGCATGGAGCTGTCAGCTTAGTCATGCCTGGAAATACCACTACATAACCCTGCCGTCACTGGCTTCCTAGCAGCTCAGGTTTATTCTGTGCTGCAGTCTGGAAGTGACCATCATCCCTCTCTATACAGGGACGGTAACTTAAAGGGGTTGTCTCACTACATTGATTCATTATACCTCAGTCCTTTTTTCTCACTTTCATTTTTGAGTTTACAGGCTACTACTGGACTGCAGTGACGAGCTGCTGAGGACACCAGATCTATAGCTATAGCAACCAGCTCTGGCAGCCTATTAGGAGAGCCTGAACAGGTCTGTAGCTACAGCGACCTGAGGAGCTGATTTAGCCCATACAAGAGGGGATATCTCAGAATAGGTAGGACACTGTTAATGGACACATATTGCAAAGTGACTTGTTTTCGCAAGATCTTTGACATAAAAAGCAATTCTTGTAGTGAGACAGCCCCTATAAGAATCAGCCAGACACTTTAGCATTTTAATAAAGTTGGTATCTATTTGTCTGAATGACAGCCAGTATAACGCCAGTACAGCTCTAGACTCTAGAACGGAAAGTCTCCCATTTGCTATACTGCTGCCTAATGAGGAAGATCAGCTCTTCAGGGTTTAGAAAAGCTGGCTGTAATAACAACTGTTTGGTTTGACATCTTTCCTAGAAATTGAGAAACTACCCCTTTAAAGAGGACCTGTCAGCACTTGTAACATATTTTAGTGGTGTCGTCTTAAAATAGCAAGTCCTCTGTTATCCCTCCTGGAAATGTATGATTCTATATACAACTGTGCTATACCATCTTTTCTAGAAACGGATATACAGGCAGTCCCCGGGTTACAAACGGGATATGGACTGTAGGTTTGGTCTTAAGTTGAATTTGTATGTAAGTCGGAACAGGTATATTTATTAAATGTAGCTACCATAGCAAAAAGTTTTTTTTTTAAGTTTCGGATAGTGCAGGGAAGGGTTTTTACGTTTATTTTGCTCTCTGTGCCCCTGTTAAGAAGATTTCACCTCATTTTTGCGTCAGGTGCCGCTGTGGCATGCTGGAACTTGTCATTCCACAGCTATTATTTACTGTGAAATATGGAACATCTGTAACTAGAGGACAGATGTAAGTCGGAACGGTGTAAGTCGGGGACTGCCTGTAACTAAGTGACTGCTCCTTTTAAAAAGGCCTTGTCAGCTATCTTTGACATGGACACATCTGTTGATAAGGGAGATATTAAAGGGGTTGTCTCACTACATTGATTCATCTTACCTCAGTCCTGTTTTCACTTTGAATTCAGGGGTGTGTTTACTGGCTTCTACTGGGCTGCAGTAGAAGCCAGGTCTGTAGCTATAGCAACCAGTGCTGGCAGCCTATCAGGAGAGAGAAAACAGGTCTGTAGCTATAGTGAGCTGAGGAGCTGATTTAGCCCATACAAGAGGGGATATCTAAGAATAGGTAGGACACTGTTAATGGACATATATTGCAAAGGGACTTATTTTTGCAAGATCTTTAAGATAAAAAGCAATCCTTGTAGTGAGACAACCCCTTTAAGGTTGGGGTCATGAGATCTGACAGCCTGATGCAGACAAAACCATTCCCATGTGCGGCTGCCAGTGGCAATATTTTGTGAAACGGCTTGAATGGCCATTAGCAACTACAGTTTAGTCCAAACGTTGCTCTTGACCATGTGACCCCAGCCTAATGCCCAGTTATTTATTTAAATTTTTTTTTTAATATATTTCCTAGAGGAATGACAGAGAAACGACACATCACAGAACTTTAAGGAAAAGTGCTCCAGAATTGTTCTTTTATGGGAAAAGTATTCAGTATAAGGGTATGTTCACATGGTGTATTTCGGCACGCACAGTACGCACCGCAATACACCAGGTGTTTTAGAAGTAGGGGTAACAAGGCGAGCGCTGGGTGTTTTAGAAGTATGGGTAACAAGGCGAGCGCTGGGTGTTTTAGAAGTATGGGTAACAAGGCGAGCGCTGGGTGTTTTAGAAGAAGGGGTAACAAGGCGTGCGCTGGGTGGTTTAAAGTAAGGGTAACACGGCGAGCGCTGGGTGTTTTAGAAGTATGGGTAACAAGGCGAGCGCTGGGTGTTTTAGAAGTACGGGTAACAAGGCGAGCGCTGGGTGTTTTAGAAGTACGGGTAACAAGGCGAGCGCTGGGTGTTTTAGAAGTACGGGTAACAAGGCGAGCGCTGGGTGTTTTAGAAGTACGGGTAACAAGGCGAGCGCTGGTGTTTTAGAATACGGTAACAGGCTACGCTGGTGTTTAGAAGTACGGGTAACAAGGCTAGCGCTGGGTGTTTTAGAAGTACGGGTAACAAGGCCGGCACTGGGTGTTTTAGAAGTACACGCTGGCCATGTCACTACTTTCACCTGGTGCTCAATACGCGTCGGGGAAGACAGAGGTAAATCAGCTCTTTGAGAGCTATGAATTATTATTAATACCCATTCATGTATTGGGTGTATAGAAGACTATATACCAGTGGTCTTCAAACTGCGGTCCTCCAGCTGTTGGGAAATTACAACTCCCATCATGCATTTATATAATCTATTGCAGTGGGCATGATGGGAGTTGTAGTTTCCCAACAGCTGGGAGGGCCGCAGTTTGAAGAGCACTGTTATAAACCATTCTTTTATTGTTCCGTCTTTTACTGCGCCAATTCAAGTAGTGTATTAAATGCTTGGTGCTATTGGGGCAATTAGGCCCCTAAATACGGTCTAGAAGACGCCATGTGAACACAGCCTCCCAGATCTAATCAGAGAGCTGGTTGATCCTGTGTGAGACCACTTTAGATTCATACATTTCTGTAGCTCCTCTGTATACAGCACTCCAGCTTCACGTTCTGCTTTTTACCTTCGTAGTCTACAGTTCTCCATTTCCTATATTTTGTGACACCAAGCTCTCACCATTCAGCCTTCCCTGCCTTGGAGAATACCACACCCTGGTTTGTCAAGCTGCAGTGATTGTGCTTCTTTTTTTATAGCTTCTATGACTAAGTCTTAAGAAGCTTTTACAGTGGAAACCAGAAAATCACCAGCAAAGTCCTTGGCTCATGCTAGTCTGTGAAGTCTCTAACCTGTTTTTTAGTTATATCAGTGTTCTGGAAAGCTGGGTGATATCCAGTGTCGTTGGCATTATAGCTTGTCATGAACAGCAAGACCTCTTGGGTTATGAACTGCTCATTTCTACCAAACCTGACAAAAGCTGGGTGAAAATAGCTGGATACGATTAGGAACAACTTCATAGAAGAAGAAAAATCATGGAATTTTATTTAAAGGGACTTATTTGAACGGGTTTTACCACAAGGCTAAATCCCTTTCTGAAGCTGGCACATAGCGAACTACGAGCTGGCCTCAGAAACAAGATGATAGCTGTGCTTGCCCAGTTCTCTCCATTCTTTTCTATAGCAGCTCCAAATATAGCTCTCCTTTATTCAGAACTCCCATAGACATAAATGGGGGAGAGCTGCACAAGCATGGCCATTTCACTGTTCACTGAGGCCGGCTCATAGTGAGCTACAAGCCAGCCTCAGAATGGGATTTGGTTCTGGTAAAACCCCTTTACACTTCTGATTTCAGATTCTATTTTCGACGTAGGGTTGTTAAAGAGAACCTGTCACATAGATGATGCTGAGGTCAGAACAAGCTAGTGACAGACATGCTGTTTCCAGCGCTGTGTCCTTTATTCTGTAAGATGCTGTAGTTTTCGTGTATTTAATGCTCAAATCTGCAGTTTTCAGCCAGAGTCCTTCAAAGAGTCAGTTTTTTTCAAACCCCACCCATCTGAGGCTAGCCCCGCCCACCTCGACTGATAAACCTATTCCTATGAATAGGTAGAAACATGTGAATAACTCAGTGGGCGGGGCTAACACCTGCTCATGAGTAAGATTTGAGGGGTAAATGCTCTAAAACTCCAGCATCTTACAGAATAAGGGACACAGCGCTGGAAACAGCAGGTCTGACACTAGCTTGTGCTGTCCTCAGCAAGGGGGGGGGCATAACCTTTGTGACAGGTTCCCTTTAAAGGAGTTGTTAATAAAAACATTTATGCTGTATTGGGGCTAGGGTGGTCCAAACCCCCCCTCCCCAAAAAAACGTAATACTTACCCGGCTGTTCCCTGCCACTACCGCTCAGTAGCTCCTGGCATTACGTTCCTTTTGACTTCTGGCTTCTCATCATAACACGCTGGGGAGGGGCTTGCGTTCCATTGCAAGTGAATGGATTGTGAATCTCTACTCTGTCAGGACCAGAATCCAGAAGTAAAGAGGAGCAGATTGGCGGGAGCTTCAGAGGGGCAGGGCTGAGGGCAGCAAAGGAAGTTTAAGGTTTTTTTTTCTTTATTGGACCACTCTGGCCCCAATACAGCATCATATATATTTTTTTAAATGGACAAGCCCTTTAATGGGTTTGGGGGAGAGCCCCACTCTATGAAATAAATCTGAGAGCAGCTTCCACTCTGGCGGACCCGACCCATTCATGTATTGGGTGTATAGATGACTATAAACCATTCTTTTATTGTTCCTTCCTTTACTGCGCCACTTCAAGTACTGTATGAAGTGCCTGGTGCTGTAGTGTTTTAGGATCTACCATTGGCTTTTAATGTACAGGTTAAAGCACAGGGATATATTATACATAAGCAATAAGTAGGTAAGATGCACTGTGGATATGGCTGCATTGATAAATAAATTATGACCTAACCCCCCACCTTGAAGAGATGCAGCTTTTAATGCCAGAAGGTGTTATCCTGTGAATGTTTGGCAATTTATAGTGGGTTTAAAGGGGTTGTACAACGATCTCATTTAATACCTCCTGCATCCAGCTCTTCAGCTCTGTGTGCTCAGAAGGGGGCGTGTGTGATTTGTTTGAATTGCATATCATGTGACACAGCAGGATGACATCACCAGGCCTTTCCTCTCTGTAGTCAAAGAAAGGTCTGTTTATGTAAAGAGTTGTGAGTAGTTACAATGTAGCTCAGAGGTAAAACTTTTGCCTCCAGGCACAAGGGTCCTCAGTTCAAATCCCTGCAGGAACCAAACCTGTGGATTTTATTTCTCTTTATCAATGCACAAACCTTATTGAAGTCTGTTTTTTATTTATTTGCACTGTTTGACTAATTCCTAAGGAGTACAGAGGACAGGAGTAGAGTGACAGCAGCTGGGGTTTGAACACTCAGTAGCTGCCTGAGAGGAAAGGTGATGTCTGACCAGGACTGTGGAGTTCTCAGCCCTGGTTGTATCCCCTGGAGACCAGCTGTAAACAATGGATCACTAAAGGAGCAGCTAAGACAAAAACAGTGCAGAATTTTTAATAATGATGAATGGTGAAAATGTTTATTATTTAATTTACAAACTTCCCACGTCCATTTTACTTCGTGGCAAAACCCCTGTAAGCACGTTCAATGGTTGCAGTAGTAAAACATTATCTATTCCTCTTGTATTTGGACTTGTCAGTCCTATCATGGGTGATCTAGAGCCAACTAACCCATCTTTTTGTCTTTGTGTAGGTCATCTATTCTCAGTGATGTTTCTACCAGAGCACGGAACAAGCTACCCGGTGGGAAAAATATCCTTGTGTTTGGTGAGTGGTATTGTTTACTCAAAAATCCTATATTTTTATTTATAGTTAAAGGGGTTGTCTCAATACAAGGATTGTTTTTCATGTTAAAGATCTTACAAAAACAAGTCACTCTGCAATATGTGTCCATTAACAGTGTCCTACTTATTCTGAGATATTCCCTCTTGTATGGGCTGCATCAGCTCTTCGGGTCGTTATAGCTACAGACCTGTTTGATCTCTCCTGATACGCTGCCAGCACTGGTTGCTATAGCTACAGACCTGGCTTCTACTGCAGCCTAGTGGAAGCCAGTAAACACATCCCTGACTTCAAAGTGAAACCAAGAAAGTAAGACAGAAGTAAGATGAATCAGTGTAGTGAGACAACCTCTTTAATGGTAGATGTATAGCTGTTCATACGCAGGGACATGGCTTAGCAAAGTCTATAGTGAGCAGTAAACAAACTACTAAGGAGGTGATTTGGAACAGCACTGTATCGTTCTCCATACACAGAGCAAAGCTGGCCCAGTTGTCCTATTGGGCCATGGTATTGCATTTATGGTGGATGAGTATTCTTAAAAATTCCATCTAATTGAAAATTCAATATTGATAAAAGATCAAAAACTAAAGGGTTTACCGCCAAAATACACAAAAGACATTTGCTCTAATTGTATGATACACCTCACTGTTGGTAGAACCCAAGACCACTATTCTAGAAATTGCACAGAGCAATAGTCACGTATATACACAGCTCTTCTTGCTTAAAGGGGTGTTTTCAACGTGCTGTTTTACTGAGTCTGCTCTTCACAGCCAGCTTCAAGCTCCCACTTCCTGTTCAGGCTGTGGCTGGTTCTATAGCAGTGACTGACATTTCAGGTCTGCTGTTCCTAGCTGAGGCTGTTAGAGGGACATTGGTAATAGAGAGGTTTTAAAAAGGGGGGTTAACAGCAGGGCACAAAGCTACAGAGTTTTAAAGGGTTGAAGTTTGTCAGTAAGAGAGGTAAACCAGCTCCTGTGATGCTGATAAGACAGAGCAGGGAGTGCCATCACCATCCTGGCCAAAACTCCTCGAGCAGAGAGAGCTGGTCGGTAACCTAGGAAACCTTCCGTAAAGTAGCTCTAACTGAAATAATGCAAAATAAGAACAGCAATGTATTTGGAAATGGTGTTTATTTACCTTTGCTTACAACTTTACAGCTGATAAGTCTATATGGAAACAGGCAAGCAAACTTTTTGCAAAGATTGTTCGATTTCTTTTTTTGTAGTGATGGATGTTTTTGCGTTTTATATTCTTTTTAATTTTTTTTCTGTGTTTAGACAGCCTTCTCCATTTTTCCTATTGACCCTGTTCTGTACCTTTTTATCTAATTCACTGCTTTTGTCTATGCAGGGGAAGATGGATCAGGAAAGACGACTCTTATGGCAAAACTACAAGGAGCTGATCATAACAAAAAAGGCCGAGGCCTGGAATATTTGTATCTGAGCATTCATGATGAGGACAGAGATGGTGAGTAGGAATCCTCGTGTCCTGCTGGGTTCACACATTTTGAGGAATAATAACCTTTTTACCACAGTCCCCTGATCCTTTTTTCATTTTTGTTATTTTTTTTTCTTTTGACAGAAAAATGGCATATTATTTTATAATACTCAAATTGGCATTTTTCTTCTATACTTTCCATGTCGGGACCTTTGTTTGTTATCAGTGAAACTTTCTTGCTTCCAGAGACTAAAAAACCTGTTCTGATCATATCCTGCTCACACAGTCGGGGTAGGGTCTGACGGTTTAATAGCTGCATGTAGACGCTGCGCGCGCATCTGCTTGTGGCCTGCTAGAGACTGCTGTTGACATTGCTGTTTAAACAAAAAAACATTTGTTAATCGACAGCTGCAGGCATCATTTTATCCACACGTAGCTATCGGAGTGTATGGGTATGTTCACACGATGTACTGCGGCGCGTACAGTGCATCGCGTGTTTTGGGAGCTTGTGCTAAAGGCGCACACTCCGACAGCCCGCTGGCCCCATTGACATTCATTACTCGCAGCGTGTATTCGCCGCGAATAATTGACATGTCACTTATCTCCCTGTGCGTACGATACGATCGGATTGTACGCCTGGGGAGAGGAGGCGTAATCCATAGTTCTAGTAGAGAACTATGGATTACCGTAATTTCGGCGCGCATCTCGCCTGTATTAGAGCGCAAATACGCGGCGAAATGCGCGCCGAAATTACGCCGTGTGAACATACCCTATGAGCAACCAGCGCTCATTGCAAGGTGCAGGTGTATCTGTGTGTTCAGGACAGGTTTTCGATTTCTGAATATAAGAAAGCGGACAGCAAGCAGAGCTCTTGAGACTGGTTTCTTTTGGATATCCCTGTACAAAAATGTTTCAACGTTACTTCCTCCAATATTTATTTTGAAATCATTTTCTCCAAAGTCAATTTAGTCAAAAAGACAACAGGTTCTGTTCACATAAGGTAACATTCCATGTATTCTGGTACATCACGAAAAGCGATCTATTTCATTTACATACTGTAACATCATATACAGGTTTCTGTCACATAGGGAACTTTTCCAATTATGGGGAAACCCCAAAAGGGGCGATCTACAAAAAATTAAAATCTATTAATAATTTCCTACACCCAAGACATCCATAAAATACTATAATTTTTTGGTCGTACACAGTACTAGCCATTATTAATGAAACCATATATAAATGAACTGTATCACTTTTCGTGATGAACCAGAATACATGGAATGTTACCTTATGTGAACAGAGCCTGTTGTTTTTACCATAGATTGGCTTTGGAAAAAAATATACTTATAAGTATAATATTAGAGGAAGTGGCATTGAAATATTTTTGTATTAAATCTATATACTTCAGCCGGCACTTGTTTTCAGAATCATGCGATTTACTAATGTATGTTTCTGGATGCTTCTCTATACATAAATTAAGATTTATTTATGAACAAATAAAACCTTGACTTAGAAACATTGGTCTGGTCAAAGACTTGTTCTTGGAGACTGTTTTGATGTGATGCATCAAGAAAAAACACCGGTGGTTAGCAGAAAATAAATTTATCTATATAGTATATCATTTGCCACCGGGCAAAAAATAATGCATTTTTTTATTTGCTAGGTATTGTCTTAGTTCATATGATTTTTATAACTTTTATTTCATTTTTTCGACCACATAATCTTTATTTTATTTCCAGAAGCCCAAACAGTCTGAGTGTTTTTGTTCTTAACGACAATTTTGCACAACTGCTACCAAATTACCAGTTATATATCTTCACATGGATACTATCCGCAGATGGAACTCAACTGCAGTGTACCCTGGGAGTATTATCTGTGAAGTGTGACACATGGTATGGAGTCAAAAAAACAATAAAAGCATTAGTAAACAGAAAAATATAGAAATCACATAAACTAGGACAACAGCAGTCTAGTTTACTAGTTTATTGCTGTACTACTTCTTACAAAAAAAGTGCCTTTGAGATTTTATGACAGTGGGAAGTACGGCTTTCCTATTTATTCCTCCCTACCCCAGCAAATATGAATCACCTATGATTATACAGACCTTAGCACTCCAGCTGTGGCATAACTATTAGACCCAACATTCTCTTACCAAATATTGGAGATAACTGTTTTATAAAATGTGCTTGTATTTAAAGTTTGATAGATATATATGTATATAGACACAAGTGTGTGTGTGTATGTATGTGTGTATTATATATAGTGTTCTCTAAAGTCCAAGAAAAGCTAATAGTCCTGGTTCCCCATGAACTAAAAAAACCCTATACTCCTGCTCCTCTGTTCCAGCACTTGGTCTCTTCAGTCCTCTGTTTACTGTGTTCTTCTTTTGGATGGGTATGTCACTGCTGCAGCAGTCGCGTACCTTTTAGTGTCCGTCCACACGGTAAGGTTTTTGGTCGGATTTTCAGACGGTTTTCAGATTTAAAAACTGTCAGGCATCCACATATTTTTTGATAGAAGATCCGTTCAATAGTCCACACCGAATGGATGTTCTGCTGGACGTTTTTTTTTTTTACACCGTCGCCGTTCAGAAAAACATGCTTGCTTTTTGGGTGAAAGATGTGCATTTCAATGGTTGAAGAAGACGGGTGAATCCGCAAACCACGGACAGAACCGTCCTCCAACACCGTGCAAAAGACGACAGAATACCGGCCAGAGTCTAAAGACAGAATCCGCCAGTATTTTGTTTATGCCGTGTGGACGCACCCTTACATTGCCATTTAGAGCTGTTCACTTCTGAAGTGTTATGTAAATGAGTGGCACGTGTTCACTGCAGCGGTGAAATGCCCATCTGGAAGGAAAACACGGTTAACAGAAAGCTATTTTCTTACAAATGCATTTATATAGTATTCATGTAGTAAAACTATATAAAATTGGTATTGTTGTAATTGTACCGACCTATATAGTAAAGTTAATACGGCGAACGCTGTTAAAATGAAACCCCGAAAAACCGTGGCGGAATCGCTGTGTTTTTTGGGCTTGTCATTTTTTTTTTTTTTTTTTTACATTTTCACGGCCCTATGCTAAACTGTGAAGCATCTGTGCACCCAAAATGCACAATACTCCCCTAAATGTGTTCCCTTAAAGGTGTAGAATCCAAAATGGGTTGACTTCTTAAAGGTTTCGCATGTTCTGGTTCTTTGGGGTTCTTTGCAAATGCAACATGGCCCCACCAAAATCTGTGTTTCAAAAGTCAAGTAGCGCTCGCTTCTTTGTACGTCCTGTCATGCACCCAACGCGGGTTTTACCCCCAAACAACTAGGGAATGCCGAACTTGGGAGAATTGGGGGTCCTTTTTTTTCCAGGATTCCTTGTAAAAATGAAACATTTTCAGCTAAACCTGCATTTTCTTGAAAACATTTTTTGGGGAAAATTTTCACAGCCTAAGGCTATGTTCAAAAACGGCTTAATTTGCGGAAGTAATTACGCCCTGCAATTACCGTGTGGCCGGGGCGGGGAGTGAGCGGGGGCCGTCACATTCGCCCGCCCATTGACTTGCTTTAACCAGCGGCGCAACCCACTTAATTTTCACATGTCAATTAACTCCCCCCCAGGGATCGCCGAGGAGAGGAGACGTAATCCATAGTTCTCTATAAAGACGTGATTACCCGAAATAATGGGCCGTTTTCAGCCCCAAAAAATTTGCGCACATTCGCGCGTGTTACGGCCAAATAGGGCCCAAATTTAAAGCCGTGTAACAGGCCTAAGGGAATTTTTGACATAGCGTAATTGCGCTGCAATACGCCCAAAGAACGCCTTATAAATACTCGTAGCGTGCTATGATTTTCAGACATCTTCTCCAGCATGTACTGTGTGCCGGTAAAAAGAAGTGACATGTTAGTTCTCCCCGGCGCTTATGCGCTGAGTAAAGGGAGAGTCAATGGGAGTGCTATTGAAAGTGCGTGCTTTCCAACAGCCGGTGTATAGTGGAGCTAACGGGTACATGTGAACATACCCTTACATTAAAAAAAAAAAAAATATATCTTTAATACCTGTGGGGTCCATATACTTAATACACCCCTGGACAATTCTATAAGGATCTTTCCCACTTTTAGAGTTTCATAGATTTGCAGTTGGTCCCAACCTGTAATTGCCCCTAAAAAATGCTCCCCTATTCTTGGCCCGGGGTTTTAATCAAATATTACAAGGCCACATAAAGAATATCTCTTTTTACAGGGAGTCTTTTATGGGGGTATCAAACATACAGGCCCCCTCAAAACCACGTCAGAACTTGACTCGTCCCTAAACAATCAGTGTTGCAAATTTTCTTGAAAATGTTAAAAATTGCTACTAAATTTGTAAGCCCCCTATTGTCATAAAAATATATATACATTTAAAAAAAAATTATGCTATCGTACAGTAGACGTGGTAGATGCTAGGTAGACGTTTTTAAAATGTAAAAATGGCAGAGTTTTCTAAATTTTCATAACATTTTGATATTTTTCACAAATGAAGATTGAAAGGACCAAAATTTAGTACTAACACAAAGCACAATGTACCATGAAAAAGCAGTCTCTGAATCACATGGATAGGTAAAAGTATCAAAAAGTTATTCCCACATAAAGTGGACAAGTCAGATTTGGAAAAGGGGTCTTCATTTGGCCCCCTGGGGTTTATTAAAAATAAGCATTTTGAAATTTTTTTTCATTTCATTTTTCATTTGTTTCTTCTGTGGCTCTGTTACTTCTAATTTGAAGATTTCTACAGAAATCTATATACAGAATTCTATGTTTTTTTGTATGTCTGATTACAGGGTGCAAATCCTTTGTGTATCTCTGTGCCTGTGATTTCATACAGGGACGTACTACATACTGCCTTATAAAATTATTCTTTTAGGGATACAAAGGGAACCATAAGGCAGCATGATGTCTAAGTTCTTTTTAAAAGGAACCTTGAGACTCTGTGTACCTCTACAGGCTCTATACATGAAGCCGTAGGTCCATGAACATTAGGCTCATTTAGTAGGAATGGAATATAAATTACATTTTGTATAATATTTTGTGTTGGGGGGCGATAATTTGGAGGGAATTTTTTTGCATTCATGCCCAAGTGAAAAAAGAAGAGGGGGTTTTTACGGATTAAATTTTTAGTATTATTCAAGGGTTTAAGAACTCCAAAATGTTCTCATATAGCATTGCACCTGAATTCCAGGGTAATCCTTAAAGATAACCCTAACTGAAATTCTTCGATAAACCCCATATCCCAAATCCACCTCCCTTCTTGTTTTAACTAGAAAAAAAATTTTCACCCAAAAATGAGGGAAAGTCTTTTGTCCTATGATTAGAAATAGAAAAAAAGAAACCTACTCACCTCTGACGCTTCTGTTCCGTCCCGGTGGCCGTCTCATTTTACAAAATTCCATGCACATTGAAACCAAATCCGGGGTTCCCTGTTTCACCTTTTTGGTCCCGGTTAAAAAATGAAGTTCCCATCACAGCAAGATGAACGGTGCGACCACCAGGACAGAACAGGAGCATCACGGAGGTGAGTATGTTTCTTTTTTTTTTTTTTTTCTATTTTTAATCATGCCTCTTCAGACAAACAAGCTTTTCTAAGTCCCAGACAGCCCCTTTAAGTAATGTTCTGCACTAGCCAGTGAATAATCCAGTCATGTGTCACTGTGGATGGTAAGTCACTAGACGACCAGTCATAACACAGGAGGGGTTAGAAAGAGAATTCGAATGGTTAGAAAGTTTTAAAGTAGTATTAAAAAAATGAACATTTTTTCCGGTGGTTTTACAGTCTTGAACAGTTAAGAGCCCATCATGTTTTTATAGCTTTGAAAACCTTCGTGAAGGGCAGGGGGGTTGACAATTATTTTTTTTCTTCACCCCTATTTTTTGTGGTTTGTACTTTAGCCCCTTTTCCCCTTTTTTTTTAAACCAATTTTTTTTTAGAAATTTTATTAAATTTTAAGCAGGTTATTTGAAAAGTTTTAAGCTATTTTTATTTTTTGAAACAAGCCTTATAGGGGTTTCCCCTTGAGGATTTTATTTACCGGACCCCCGTGAAGCCAAAGGGGTACAAAAGGCTAATGAAAAAAATGTCTTTTTTGTGGGAACCACCCATTTCTTAAAAGCCAACCATAGCCTTATTAAACACTAAGTAAACAGGTTCGGTTTTTCCCAAAATGCCTAAGGGGGTAAAATTTTAAAAAAAAGGACACCCTTTGGGTTTTGGAACAACATCTTAATTTCCGGGCCAAAAGGGGTTTTTCTTTTTGCTTATTAGGGTCCCCTTTTTCTTATTGAAAAAGTGCAAACAAATTCCAACAAAGGTCATTGCCCAAACATACCATGTTTTTTTGGGATTTTCCCCCTGGCAAAAGTCAGGGGTTTTTTAATCCACCGGGGAAAAAAAAACATAAATACCCCCCCCTTTTCCCCAACCCCCCCTTTTTAAAAACCCCCAACCACCCACAAAAAGAAAGGTAAAGGGGGGGTAATGAGGCATTTTTGGTTTTTTTCAAAAAGGAACAAATTTAAATTTTATTTGCTGGCTGCAAATTTTTTTTTAATTTTGATATTGGAAAGCAATCCCATTCAAAAATTTTTCCAAGCCTACCATTTTTTGCCCCCGGGGAAAAATTTTTAAGGTTGTTTTAAAACCCCCTCTACCCTTTTTAAAACCCTCCCTTTAAATGTTTTATTGAAAGGGCATCCACCCAAAACTAAATGGGAAATTTTTTAATGTTTATTTCTACGGGTTCCCTTTTTAAAAGAGAGAACCTCCCTGTTTGGATCTTTTCCATCCCTGTTCGCTGTGTCTAAGTTCTTGTGGTCCACATGGGCCTTAAAGGAGCTGTTTCTGTTTGCTGTTTTACAGAGTCACAGGCAGCTTCAGGCTCCCACTTCCTTGTTAGGCAAGTGTTGGCTTATTGGCTCTGCAATTCCTAACTGAACCTGTTAAAGTGACATGAGTGCCGGAGATTTGTAAACTGTAGTGCACAAGGTTACAGAGTTCTAAAGTAGGCATCCTCAAACTGCGGCCCTCCAGCTTTTGGGAAACCACTACTCCCATCATGCATTTATATAATCTATAACAGTGGGAATGATGGGAGTTGTAGTTTCCCAACAGCTGGAGGGCCGCAGTTTGCGGATGCCTGCTCTAAAGGGTTAAAGCTTGTCAGTAAGTCATGTAAACAAGCTCCTCTTTCAAGATCAGGAACACATAAGGGAGTGAGTCATCATCTCAACCACTGCTGGAGCCTGTTGGAGCAGAGAGAGGTGGCCGGTAACTAGGAAAGCTTGTGTGCAAATGCAGAAGATAAGATCTGCTTCTCACTCTGAAGAGAAGCAAAATCCAAACGGCAACGTATTTGGTAATAGTCTTTATTTACCTTTGCCTACATGTTTAAAACTATTTCATGGAACAGGAATACCCCTTTAAGCTTCTCACGTGTTCTGCGTAATTAGATATTTTATTGGTTGTGCTTGGTATTGGTTTACTACACACAATGACTGCAGCAGTTTTTATTTACCTGCTTCTAGGAAACCTGACAGCCATTGTGTGCCACCCTGATTTCCTAGTTCTTTCGCATTCTGTGACAGCATTAGGGTATGTTCACACGGCGTAATTGTGGGGCATATTTCGTCGTTTAATTGTTCCGCAATATGCACAAAATGCGCCCCGCATTACGGTAATTTATAGCTCTCATAGAGAGCTATGAATTACGCCCGTCTTCCCTGGCATACAATACGCGCGTGACATGCCATTTCTTCCCGGCGTTTACGCACCATGGATAATGAAAGTGAGTGGGGCTGGCCCCCTGCGCTTTGGAAGTACACACTGGTCAGCGTGTACTTCTAAACCACCCGGTGTGTTACGCAATACACTGTGTGAACATCCCCCTTGGTTCTCATAGCTTGTGTTGTGATAAAGGAGTGACTGTCTTTATTCATTCTCCCTTCAGATAATACGCGCTGCAACGTTTGGATCTTGGATGGAGACTTGTACCACAAAGGCCTTTTAAAATTTGCCCTTTCTGCGGACACAATCCGTGACACGCTGACTGTGTTTGTGGCAGATATGTCCAGGCCGTGGACGATAATGGAATCTCTACTGAAGTGGGCCAGCGTCTTACGAGAGCACATAGACAAGCTGAAGATACCACCTGAGGAGATAAGAGACTTGGAGCAGAAGAGTAAGTGGCACAGGAAGGGTTCAGACAGGAGGGTTAACAAAGACATTTTAGACATGTGTCCTGCACCTTGGATTTAATATTTAAAAGGGTTGTCCCATATTGTTGTTTTACAGAACCTGTACTTCACAGCAGGCTTCAGGCTCTCGCTTTCTGGTTAGGCTGTGGCTGGTTCTTTAGCAGTTATTGGCATATCAGCTCCACTATTCCTTGCTCAGCCTGCTAGAGCAACATTGACAATGAAGGGTTTTTTTTTGTTTTTTTTTAAATATATTTTATTAGGCACTGTATGAAAATCATATAACAATCAGCGTTTCAAACAATTTGAAGAATAACAAGTACCATAAATTTTCCATTGTTATAAGCAAGTTAATAACAAAAACCATGACCCAATAAAGGTAGAATACAGAGTCCCATAGTGTTACATCAATACTAAAAACTGCCATCCCTGACCCTGGTCTAGGATTTTGTTTTTCGGCATAATTAGGCTTCTCTGTTTAATATGTCATTACCCTACTGAGGGACACATTACAAGAGAGAAACATATACCTAACCATGTATATCACTATAAACAAACCAAAAAAACACTCAAAGCCAGGTCTCTCTATTTCTGCTCCGTAGTGTTAATCACAACTCGTGAAATGAAGGGGTTTTAACAGCAGGTCAGAAGGATACAGAGCAGTAATGGGTTAAAGGTTGTCAGTAAGAAAACTAAGCTCCTGTGTTGCTGATAAGACACAGCAAGGAGGGACCTCACAATAAGGCACAGAGAGGGGTGGTAACCTAGGCAAGGTTATGTACACAAGCAGGAGATAAGAACTACTGAAGCTCTCAAATGAAGCAAAATCAGAACAGCAATGTATTTGGTAGTAGTCTTTATTTACCTTTGCCTGCATGTTTAAAGCTATTCAATGTGATGAAACGACCCCTTTAAATGGTCAACAAAACTCTGCAGAGAACATGGTTAACCTGTGAAGTAGGTCCCTTGATGTCTAGCTGATCGTGATGGGATGCTTTCCCTGGTTTAGATCTTATTAGAGGAACTGCATGGTAAATGCTCATTTTAAAGGGGTTGTCTCACTACATTGATTCATCTTGGCTCGGTCCTGTTTTCTCGGTTTCAGTTTTGAATTCAGGGGCGTGTTTACTGGGTGTACTGTCCTGCAGTGATGAGCTGCTGAGGACACCAGATCTGTAGCTATAGCGTCCAGCACTGGCAGCCTATCGGGAGAGTTTGAACAGGTCTGTAGCTATAGCGACCTGAGGAGCTGATGCAGCCCATACAAGAGGGGATATCTCAGAATAGGTAGGACATTGCTAATGGACACATATTGCAAAGTGACTTGTTTTTGCAAGATCTGTAACATAACAAGTAATCCTTGTAGTGAGACAGAGCCTTTAAGGCCAGCTGTGATCTATGTAATTCTAGTGAGAACTGTTCTTCTATCACCTCCATATGTACTTGTGTGGAGAGGACTTGGATGTAGGGGCTCGACTTCCTGTTACACATGGGGTATCTATGAAATCTTCCTGTAATAAGGCATGCAATGAGCTTGTCTATTGGAAGGAGGTGTTCCCTGGCATATGGTTGTCTACCACATCCCAGAAGCAGAAACAAGCAGAGACGGCAGCACTCAGACTGCATTTGGCACCCTGTAAGTTTGTAGCAAGCACTTAGAAGTCATTAAAGCTGCTCTCCTACGGAAGGGAAAGAGGTCCCTAATGGGGGTTTCGATAACCAGCCATGAAAATTGAACAAGTATTGCAGCCCCCCCCCGGCATGGCTCCTTGTCCTCACTGCCTAAGCATTCAGTACATCAATGGTTTTGTTTCCCTAGAATATAGGAGTGAACCAAGGCATTACAGTGGGAGCTTTCTGTCCTGACGTGACAAAGGGAGGTCATGTTACAGGGGTACATATTCTTTTTCAGGGGAAACTGATATTTTTCCTTTTGAATGAAACCAAAGCTGAGCTGTTTTCAGCTAGTATGTGTGCTCCAAGGCTTTAAGAGACTCATTCTCCTATAGATGTATTCTTGAGCTGTCCTGAAAACTCTCTAGCTGTTTAATTCTTTTCTTACTTAGAAAGCTGGGCATTCATTGCTCAGTCCTCAGAATGATACATCGGCCTTGCTGTGCAGAGATTGCCTTCTCTCATGTATCTATGTACTAAGAAAATGTCATATAGGCAGTCTGGGAAAACTGGGCGACCACTGTTCTAGTAACTGGTGGTATTGCTTAACACACACAGAAACTGTAGCAGCCTGACAGTGGCTTCAGCTAGGTTTACATCTTGTTTTTATATGTGTCAGGTATATGTTAGGGTATCTTCACCCGGCGTAGCTGTGACACGCATTTCAACGCGTGTTTGGGCTTTAATGCGGCTGAATTAACAATCCAACAAAATGGGCAGCACTTTGAGCACATTTTATAAGTGGTCATAAACTTGTAAATAACTCCTGAAAGAATAAAGTTACATTAAAACCAAGCACACCATTGTTTTTCGTGTGAAATTCTCAAGAAGTTGGATGTGTTACATGATCCAAAATGGCCGCCATGGTCAACACCCATCTTGAAAAGTGTTTCCCCTCCCATATACTAATGTGCCACAAACAGGAAGTTGATATCACCAACCATTCCCATTTTATTAAGGTGTATCCATATAAATGGCCCACCCTGTTTACTGTGTGTTTGTATGTGTGTTGTGTGTGTAGTATGTAATATAATTATATTTATATATATATATATATATATATATATATATATATATATATAATATACACATACATACATACATACACACACATACATACATACACACACACACACATACATACACACACACACACACATACATACACACACACACACAGACATACACACACACACACACACACACACACACACACACACACACACACACACACACACACTTACTTGGTTGCCTCTCACTTCCCTTAAACATGCCTGGAGTTGTGTGGCATTCATCATCCGGTTCCTCAGGGCAAGGTTTACAACGTAGCAGTCATCAGGGTGTGACGGAGCCAAAGGACGTCCATGTCTTTGCCTTTCTGTGACTCTTTCAATCTCTCTGTATCTTTGTTGCAACCTAAGCTCAGTGGCCACATCCGTCTGATAGCATACTGCCTCGCAATGGCAAGGTACTGTTGATCAATTGTAAGTGGTTGTCTTTGTCTCATGATGTCCCAATGGGAACAGCATGATGATGAGGAGGACTGTTGAAATCCCAATTCAAATTGATCCCCCTAAACGTATTGGGTGATTCAGGGATGAAACACCTGTTGTAAATTTATCCATTAAGCTCCTTGTTCTTACACTTTTTTTTCCCCCCAATTGCATACTGTGGGTGACTGATGCCATTTGTTCCTGTACATGTCACTGTCTTACTTTGAAGTTGGTAAATGTTAGGAGATCCTCCTGATGTTTTGTGTTTCACACAGGTATATGAGAACGGAGTGTTACATTACTTTACCATGTGTTAGACTGTTTCATCTGCTGTGGGATACACCAGCCTGGCCAGCTTGGCTATAACCTCAATGATCCCCAAAAGCCTGTATGGTATTCCAGCATCTTTCAGATGTATTGTTTAGTATTTCTGATGAAGCAGAAGTTGCTCCTCAATTGTTGTGTAACGTTCTTTAATAAAAGAGCCGACCTTGTCGTCCTGTTCCTGCCTGTGTGTTTGAGAGGGGCAGAGGCTTCCTCGGGTTTTCACACCCTGGGTGAAGCTTTCACACATGTTTGTACTAAGCTTGGCAGTCACTATGCTGATCTGTAGAGCAGGGCCTTGAGCAGATATCTGCTGCAGCATGTGATTCAGAAGCTTCTCATTTGGAGACATCAGAGGTGGAAAGACTTGTATAGGAATGTCAGTGTCTATGGTCCATTTACACTGAGTAGTAGCTGATAAGCATTGTCTGCTCATTATGACTTGTGGCTGCACAAGTGAAAGCTCCCATTCATTTGTATGTGTGATAAATCCATTCCATCAGTGGAGAATGATGTTGCCTTGGTCATTTACACTACAAAGTTCTCTTCATAAATGGTCACAGTATATGCAGTCATGAACTGAGTGACGACAGTCTGCACATTACAAATCTGTTATGTGCAGCCTCTGACTATCCAGCTGTTGCAACACAACTGTGCCATGGTCCAATCCGCTGCGGGTGCGCTCGTTTACCTCTGTGCCATGCTGTGTGGCACGGCTGGTTGAATCTCCTCCTTAGGCTATGTTCACACGGAATAAAATGGGACGTATTTCAGTCCATAATTACGCGCCGTAGTGCGCGAATTACGGCTGGAATACGTCCCAGTCATTACGGTAATCCACAGTTCTCATAGAGAACTTATGATTACGTCTCCTCTCCCTGCTCGGCGAATCCGCCGCGGTGGGAGATAAGTGACAGGTCATTTACTAGTGGCGTATACGCGCCGCTAGTAATGAATGTCTATGGGCCGGCGAGGTGCCCTGCCCCCCGCACCTGCCCCCATCCACAAGGCGTAATTGCGGGGCGTAATTACGCCTCGCAAATAAGCAGTGTGAACATAGCCTTACAATAAGCGCAGGTTCCGTTTGATTTAAAGGGTCAATATGCACCACCCAGCTTTCCCAGGCAAATTACCTGCTCCCTCTTAAAGGGCACCTCCACCCTTCTAGTTCATTAGTGTACTTCATAGCATTAGTTTGTGATCTTCTGTTTGTGTTTTGGGTATCTGACCTTTTTACTTGCCTGCTGCCTGTCCTGACCTGCGGCCTTTCTATCTGCTCACAGAAGTACTCCACCTGTCCTGGCCTTCTTCTGCTTGTGACCTGACCACATCTCCAGCTATTACTTTGGTACCATGCTTTCACACCAGCTGTCAATGAATGACCTGGATCCCTTATAGTTATATAGTGTGGTTCTATGTCAAAGCTGAAGCCCAGAGGAACCATCACCTGTCTCTGGTGAGCGTTAGATCCTCTGACTGGATGTGCTCGGGGTTATAGTTCTTCAGCTGGTTGAAGACCACTGTCCATGGGAACGGTGGTCAAGTACTAATATTTGTGTAAGTCAGTGAAGCATGCACATGTTTCACATCTGTTGTGCCAGTCTTGACATATTTTTGAAAATGTAATCTAAATGTACATGAGCTCATGGCTGGCATAGACAGCTGCACAGATGAACCACGTTAAGAGACATGCACCACTTAAAGGGATATTCCGATATACAAAACTTGGCTCGGTACAAGGTAAAAATCTTAAAGTAATGAAATATTTTTAGTGGCTCCGCATGGGGAGCACAGTATGAAATTCACTAGAGGGTGGAGACGTGCGATTCGGCAGTCAGGGGGATACAGGGAGAGAAAAGCCTGCAATAAATGTAAGCAACCCATGATGGGAACTGTAGTCTGTTACCCACAAGAACTGCTGCAGAAGCCAAGCCCACACTTGTTGCACTAAGGAGGAGAGCATAGGGGCCAACAGTGTGACCAAATATGTCAATTATACATATTTTAGATGCAGGATTAGTGTTCTAGTGTTGTTTTATGTGTAATGACCATACAGCCCACGTTCAGGTTTTTGTTTATTGCAAACCCCGGAGTACCCCTTTAACTAGTTGTCACACCACACGCCAATGTATTTCGGCCAAAATCCTGCACAGGAAATCTTGGTCTTCAATAAATTCCCCCTGTGGCCATTCTTGGGACGTGTTCTTAAAGTGTTTTGCTATGTAATATCAGACTTGGAAATGATTTTTTTTTCACATTTTTCTTCTGGAATTACTCATGAAGGAACATTTCATAGAAAGTATATAACCATTTTAACTACATTACATAGGATGCCTGGCTGCTCTAGATTTCAGCAGTGTTCTTGAAACCATTTTAAATTTATTTTCTTTCTGGGGCTCTTGACTGAAACTTTTTTTTTTTAAACAACTTCAATGCTTTATTCAGTATACAGAAAACTGAAATGGGCACAATGTGTAGTCTTATTCATACAGGCAGTAATGTTACATAGGATGTAAGAAAATAAGAACACAGTTGCACGGGATGGAGCAAGCTACCTTGTTTCCCTGAAATAAGACCGTGTCTTATATTCATTTTTGCTCCTAAAGACGAGCTAAGACTTATTTTTAGGGGATGTTTTATTTTTCTATGAACAAGAATTCACATTTAGGCCGTGTTCACACGGCTTATTCAAGACGGAATTGCGAGTCGGATTGCGCTCGCAAATCCGTCTTGAATAAGGGGGCGGGGGCGCCGTCCCCATAGACTTCCATTATCCACGGCGCGTATTGCGCCTGGATAGTGTGCAGGTCACTTTCTCCCCGCCCGGCGGATTCGCCGAGCGGGAGGGAGCAACGGAATCCACTGTTCTCTCTGAGAACGGTGGATTACTGTAATTACGGCGACGGATTGCGCCGTACTGCAGCGCAAATCCGGCGCGCAGTACGGCGCGTAAATAAGCCGTGTGAACATGGCCTTATTGTTGAACAAAACATAAACCTGTATTAATATACTGTATTGATTCCATCACAAACATCAGCATAAGCAGCCAAACTCTGAATTGCATAAAAAAAAAATGCACCATGTCTTATTTTCGGGGGATGTCTTATTTTTGGGGAAACAGGGTAAAGAGTTTATCATATACACTGGGCATCTTGATAGAATATCAAATGTATATGTAGGAAGATATTTCTAAGTTTAAGGTACCTAGTGCCATCAGAGTTGAAGAAATAACCATTAATTGTCTAGTAGTGAGAAAAAAAACCAATTAGAACAAGCACGGACATGGATAGGAGGTTTTAAGATGGACAATATTTGACTTCCTGAAACTGATTTTTTTTTTTTTTTTTTCTTATCCTATATTTAGCATGGTCTGCCTTGAGGAAATATTTGGCAAGCTATTTTGCGTTTCCCCAGGAATTTCTCATTTGTTTGCTTTTTTTTAAATTAGTTTTAATGTCTTATTTTTTCATATTTCATTTTTTTTTACTCAAGGTAAATAAACTAGAAATCAAAGAATTAAAAAGCATTAGGAATGCTGAGAAAAGGGCATTTACTCCTGGTTTCCTTCATCTTTGCCGCCTTCAGTTTCAGCAAATAAAGTTGATTTTTTTGTATAATAAATATACGACTTTCTGTATACTGTCTGCATAAATTCCTTACTTTCAACAGTTCGCTTGCTCTAATTTTATTTGAAGCCTTCAGGAACAGAATCTATCCTGGACACGTCATGATCTCTGAGACCAACAGCTTGTTGGACAACTCTAACTGTGCTAAACTTGTATATATCAAGATGATTTCCAGCGTTAGAATAAATAACGTTTTATTAGAGTCACTTAAGATCCATGTATGCTACGGCTAACGGCTATTGTTGCGGCCTGAAATGGGTCAGATTTTGTGCATACATGGATCTCTTAAGTGACGTCACTCGAACGTTATCTATTGGAACTATTGGTCCGAGCAGTTCGCTTTATTTGAATTGGTGAGCAGGCATTCTGTCACTTTTTATACAAAACCTCTAACCAGATTGATCTAGAGGAGGGTACCGCAAAGGTGTCTGAAGGCTTATAGGCCATGCAATGCTCCATGGGAAAATACAATATGTGATAAACTCTCGGGAAGAGAGCTGAGACTCCAGTGCCACTCCAGGGAATGTTCACACGGCGTATTTGTGAGACGTACTTCAGGGCGTAATTGTAGTGCAATGTGCCGGAAGTACGCCCCGCAAATACAGTAAAATCGTACCACTCATTACGGTGTACTCGCCGGCGACAGTATGCGCCCGTAAAAAGAAGTGAGATGTTACTTCTTTCGGGGTACTTACAAGTGGGGGAATGGGAAACTGAATGGGAGCAGGGAACATAGCGCTGTTGAAAGTACACTCTGGCTGGTGCGTACTTTCAACAGCAGGCGTATTGCGGCGCACACAGGTTCGCGCCGCAATATGCCTTGTGAACCCAGCCTTAGAAGCAAAGTCTAACCCACTAAAGAGCCTTGAAATAAGACTAGAGTGGCCAAGCAAAAAAATGCAGGCTCACCTGAAATTGGCAATGTCCTAAACAGGATAGCGCGGGTCCTTGCTTTGTTCCGTCTCTCCCGTACAGACCAAGCCGCCGGCCTCGCGGCAATGCTATAGCAAACACAGGATATCCGGTGACGTGACTTCAAGAGTAGCCTCCGCAAAGGATTCCAAAGTCCGTGGGTATGATAAAACGAAAATTTTATTCTTCAGTTAAAATGCTCACAGGCACAAAGCAACAGACCCCTAACATGGCAAGCTGAACAGACGCGTTTCGAGTCTGACTCTTGATCACTGTTATGTTCTTGCGGGTTGGAGCCATCTTTAAAAACCCTTCTAAAACCAATAGCCATAGAGGGAAAGGTCACATGGTCCTAAATGGAAAATCTGGGTGGAAAGGCATGGGCTATTAATACTGATTGTATAATAATAATAAAAATAAAGGAAAAAGATAAAGGAAACCTATAATAAACACATAATGACATGCATCAAAAGCATGCATCAAAAGCTTGAAATATATATGTATATAATGTATGTAATGCAATACCATATAATGATATGTTAAATAAACAGAACAATGATATATGTCAATATATGTACAGCATATCCGTCCGATAATTCAAACCCTCAGGTCTTCTAGTTCCCAGTTTTAGGATCCACTGTGCCTCCCTTTGTCTTAGCACCTTAGTCCAATTACCCCCTGTGTATGGGCATTTTATTAATTCTGCTCGATATCCCCAGTCATGTTTCAAGGCTCTACACTGTGTCAGATGTCACTTTAAGGGATGCTATTTCAAATAGGTGGCACCAAGCAGAATCCAAGCAGATTCCTAGAGCTTATATACAAACCTATAAAAAGCCATGCACCATCACATGACCTGGACAGATTTTTACTCAATAGGCGTAAGTAGTAAAGGTTTCAGTTGTATAACAGCAAACTGAGATCTTAACTCTGAGGAACCAATATTGAAAGTTTGTGTATTATGTGCATTTAATAATCTTAAAGGGGTGTTCTGACATGAATAAAAATTTTTTTTATATATATATATAAAATATATATATTATATATAATATATGTAAATATATATATATATATATATTAATATATATATATGTAAATATATATAAATATATATATATATATATATATATATATATATGTAAATATAATATATATAGTAAATATATATATTATATATATACATATATATATGTAAATATATGTAAATTATAATATATATATATAATATTATATATATTAAAATATATATATATTTTAAAAGAAGACCACTTTCCTCCTAAACACTCTTGTTCCATCACTATGGTTGTTCTGGTGATCTCGGCACATGACTTCCCTGTCCATTCTTCACATGACCGTGCAGCCATTCAAAGGCCGTAGTGGTCACATGCTGGAGATATATCACATGTGACCGCTGCAGTAGTCACTTGAAGAATAAACAGGGAAGTCGTCTCCCGGGATCACCGGTACGGCCACAGTGACAGAACCAGATGGTTTACGAGGTAAGTTGCCTGTTCTATTTTTCATCTTGCCCTGGAGGACTGACCAGCTTTTGTTCATGTTGGAACATCCCTTTCTTAAACTGGATTACTGCTTTAATATGACTGTAGACAGAGAAAAGGAAGATTTCGACCAGGGCTGTGGAATCGGCAAGTCAAAGCCGATTCCCGACTCCTCAATTTCCCAAACCTCCGACTCCCTCATACACGGCGCATGTTTAAGTGATAACTTTACTGTAGTAAAATGGTAACATCAGGCTGTTTATCACCTTATGATACAATAATCAAGCTATTTAGGTAGAACAGACACTGACAAGCAAAAGAGTAACAATGTTTTGAAAACTTGTGGGTAGAGTGGAAGAAAAAGCTGTATTTGTATCCAAGTCCAGTCTGCACCAACATTGGGAATATGTAGAAGAGATCTGGGATCAGATTTTATTCAACACATGCTTGAATCTGATTCAGAGCCCAGAAGGATTCAGACAGTGCTGAAAACCAAAAGGTGGATTTCCCAAATACTAACAAAATAATAAAAATTAACATTTTGATTTTTGGGAGCAAAACAGTAACAATGCAGTTACAGGACAAGAATCTGCAGAACTAAGTAGATGCTAAATACTTGCAAGTCAAATTTATGTATAAGATAGGTAAGATGACTGTATATAAAATTACAGTAGCCTCATGTACAAAGCTGTAGTGGATGGTGAGATATGGAGCCTGAAAGTCTCACAAGTTCAAAACATTGTTACCATTTTGCTTGTCAGTGTAAAATATATTTATTGGTTAGGACTTTAGAACACACAAAAATTCTAAATATGCAAAACACTGCAGGAACATTTGTGGAGTCTGGATTTGTTCTGAGAAATAGTATTGCCTCCATCAGATCCTGCATAGATGACCTCAGATCTGATCTCATTATTTCCAGGCTAGAGAACGGCCTCTCTACACTAACTTGGGTTGGGGGCAAAGCGGTGACCACAGGGGCAACATCTCTAACAATGTCAGGGTACAAAGAAATTGCCTCAGCCGCGGTCAGTTTTGATGAATGGTTGGACTCTTCTACTTCTTTCAAAGCAGGGGAAAAATTTTGCTGAAATCTGTTTGACCTGGGAGCAGAATCTTTTCTCCTGGGGCAGCACTTTGCCTGCTCCATGTCTTCAATTAGGGTGCATTCACACGGCAAGGGACAAATACCGGTCGGTATGAGCGAAGAACAGCCCTCCCGCTTCACATTCACAAGCACAGATTACTTCCGAAAACCGGATGGAAGAATGTGTTTGTAGAATGTCTTGCGGGCGGATAAACCCGTGCAGTGGGGACTGCTGCACGGGTTTTCCATAGGAGCCCGTTCTGCTCATTTTCGGCCGGTTTTTCAGGCGGTCTGCAAAACCACAAACCACCTGAAAAACCGTCCGAAAACCCGAGCTGTGGGGACATGCCTCAGCCACAGTCAGTTTTAATGAATGGTTGATCTACTTCTTTGAAAGCAGGTGAAAAATGTTGCTGAAATCTGTTTGCCATGAGAGCAGAATCTTTTCCCCTGGGGCAGCGCTTTGCCTGCTCCATGTTATCAATTACACTCCTCATGTGATGAGGCTGAAGATATGGGAGCAGTAGCACTGGCCGGACCCAATTCCTCTTGCTCTTTGCACTGCATCGAAATAACTGGACCAACTTATTATATATTTTGGGAGTCTGAGTCGGTCCCTTTTATGACGACTCCGACTCCTACAAAATAGCCACCAACTCCACGACTCCGACTCGTTCAGAATACCTCCCAGCAAGAGACGTGGCAAACTAAACAAAATTCCCAATCTTTTTCTTTCTCTCATCTGCTCTAGCACGGGAGGATGGAGAAGATAATAAATCGATGCCTTATGTGACATGAAATCTATTTATTATCTTGTATTATAAGGGTATATTTACACGCCCTATTAGGGTGTGTTCACATGGCGTCTTGCAGCGCGGACCTTTGTGCGTCACAAGACGCTGGCTGATTTAGAATTATGTGCTGGCCAGCATTCACTTTTATTATCCCCAGCGTGTAAACGCCACGAAGAAGGGACATGTCACTCTGTGTACCCGGCGAATACGCATCGGGGAAGACGGAGGTGATTCCTAGCTCTCTATGAGAGCTCTGAATTACTGAAGTTACAGGCCGTATTTCGGGGCATATTGCAGCACAGTTCCGCCCCGAAATCCCACCTTAAAGACGCTGTGTGAACACAGCCTTACAAAAATTTGTGAGACTGTTGCGTTTATCTGCGTTCATTTGAATGCTGCAAAAGCAACCCCATTTAGAGGAATGGAGCTGGATTCAGTTGCAGACGCATCTGCTGCATGCGACTATGCCCTTACTGTCCTTTTAAGTAGCAAACTTTCGGTCTCTACCTATACATGTCAAGATGACAGGTATTTGTGAAATGATTAAGGTAGTAATTTCCAGGCAAATATTGATATTCCAGGTGCTGTCACAATGTGCCCGCCCTGCACAGCTGCTTGTTTGTCTGTGGCATGTGGTGAGCTTGTTCCCACCTCCCTAAGTAAACTGATTTCATGTTCAGATTGTGTCTGGATGATGTATGCCCTGGAGTTATTTACAACCTTGGCTTCAGGCTGGGAGAATGTAATTTCTAAATAAATCCATTTCCTCATAGTGTTTTTCCAGTCTGCATTTACGCTATGAAATGCAGTAGTGCAGGCTGTATTTAACCAGGACTCGGCGTATACCTCCTAAGGGCATGTCCCCACGGCAAGGGTTTTCAGCCGGTTTTTCAGACCGCCTGAAAAAACGACCGAAAATGAGAAACAATGTGCTCTATGCAAAACCTGTGCAGCAGTCCCCACTGCACAGGTTTTGCCGTCGGAACGGTTTTGCCGCCGGCGGTCCGGCGGAAAAAACATTGTAGAAGCACAATCTTCCGCCGTTTCCCGAGGGAAGATGTGCTTCTCAATGGAGGGGGGAGGGCTGTTCTCCGCTCATCGCGGAGAATAGCCGTCCCCCCGGCCTTTGGGGGACGGGCGCAAAACAGGAAAAATTTCCCGGGCCGGGTTAATTTGTCCTATGCCGTGGGAACGCGCCCCAACAGTACAGACTGGTCCTTATGGCAGCTCTTACCCTTCTTCCGTATTGTGGCATTACTTCACATTTGTCATTTAGGAAAGTTAGGGGACAACTGTGTAGTGGCTGTAATGGCAAACCAGTTTAGAATATACGTTAATGCTGCAGTATACTTCAGCTGAAGGTGTCTTGATATTAAAGGGGTTGTCTCATCATACAGTTTCAGAGCCACAAGCAGTTTTACATTCATGCACCCTGTCTCTTCTTGGTCAGACTATGGGTGGTTCTATAGCAGTGATTAGAGTATCAGCTCGCTATTTACACTGACATAAGAGCAGGAGATCTTATCTATGAGCTCTGAAGTTCTCTGATGAAGTAAACTATTCTCCTTTTGTTTGAGATAAATACTGGGGCAGATTTATCAAGGCAGTTGTGCCAGAATTCTGGCTCAATTTGCACCAAAAATGTCTTCCAAGCTTTTTGCCACATTTGCTATGTGTGTTAGACAGTTTCAGGCACTTCTGTGCCTCGTCTGACAAGGGGGCATGGCCTCATAAAAGGGGCGTGGCTTAAATGTGACAAAAATGTGCCAGAATTTTGTCACAGTTTGTGGCATAAAAGTAAGCCAACTTATCGGTGGTACAAACTTAGACTACACAGTTCTAACCTGCACCAGATTTAACACCACTGTGATAAATGTGGCGCATTGTAAGACTGTCTGGTATAACTTTACGTTGTCTAAGAGTTAGACACTATTGATAAATGTGCCCCACTGTTCAAAGGCTGCCGGCAGACTGCCCTGTGGTGACGTCACTCCTTGCTCTCAGATGCCGATGTGTGTGCACTCAGAGCAGATTTAATCTCCTTAACAAAGCAAAAAAAAACCCCACAAAGCTATATATTTGGAAAACGTCTTCAGTTACCTGTCCCTACATGTTGAAAGCTTTGTAATGACACTCCATGTAGAGACACTTGTGGATGCTGGTAGAGACAGTTACTGGGACAACTATATGATGCTGGGTGAGTAGTGACTATAAATGCCTTCACACAAAATGATGGAATTTTACATCATTCTGCTGTGCAGGGTATACAGAGTGCTGACTGTGTACATCCCCTCTGCAGGCGGGATCAGAGATAACGCTGATCCCGGCTATTTAACTACGTGCATGCTGCGGCTGACATGCTGGTATCATCTAAATAGCTAAGAAGAGCTGTGACCACAAACAAGCTGTATAAGGAGATGAGCAAAATACCTGTATACTGTATTACATCAGTACTGCAGTATATATATTACACGTTATCAAGCCCCTTGGGGGCTGAGTGGAGCACCTAAAAAAATTAAATAAAAATTAATGATTTAAAAAGTTGAATATACTTTAAACTGGTACCAATAAAAACTGCACCACACCTTGTAAAAGATAAGACATCACATATGTCCTACAGTAAAAAAAAAGTAAAAACAGATTACTAGCCTCAGAAAGTGGCAGTGCAAGCAAATTATTATTTTTTCTTTAACCCTTTAAGTCCCAGGCAGGCCTGAAAAGTAGTTAATGACCAGAACATTTTTTAGTTTCTGCCTTCTTGCGTTTCAACAATTGTAACTTTTTTATTTTTCCAATGACGCTGTTGCATGAGGCCTCGTTTTATTCAAGACAGGTTGTACTTTATGGGGGAATAGTCTAAGTTCACTTATAAATAATTGCAGAATTTTTTAAAATTTTTGTTTACATTTTTTTTTTACACCATTCACATTTCACACTTAACTTGTTAGATTAATTCTACAGGTTATTACGGTCGTGTGGATACCTAATATGTGTAGGGGTTTTGGTGTGTAATATATGCACAATTTTAGTTTTTATTAAATATTTTTGTATTAATTTTTTTTACACTTTTTTTGTTTTTTCTTTTCTTTTAAAATCCCATGAAGGGAGAACTTTTTTTTTATTTATTTTTTTATTTTTTTTTTTTTTTTTTTTACACTTAGTAATGTATTAGCATATTCATATATGCTAATACATTATAATCTGTGCCAGTCTGACACAGGCAGTGATCAGGACAGCACACAGTCTGTCCTGATCACTGGCTTGTTAAGGGCCGTTCACACAGCTTATTGCAGAGACGGATTTCAGCCGTATTGCGTGCCGTACTGCGCTGCAATAAGGCTGGAATCCGTGCCGGCCATTGCGGTAATCCACAGTTCTAGAGAACTGTGGATTCTGTCTCTCCTCCCCGCTCGGCGAATACAACGGGCGGGGAGAAAGTGACATGTTCATTATCCTGGCGGGATACGCGCTGTGGATAATGAAAGTCTATGGGGCCGGCAGGCAGCGCCCCTGCTCCGCCCCTCACTCAAGCCATAATTGCGGGCAAAATCCGTCCCCGCAATTACGGCTTGAATAAGCAGTGTGAACTGGGCCTTACACAGACGGCTCTGGGGCTATTCAAAGTCCCCAGGGATGACTGTGCAGCCGTTCCCCGGGGTCTGTTGGGTCACCGAGTGTTCCGATCACCCCACAGAGCAGGAAGACCATTTGATTGCGCTGTGGTGACGATCTGCCGCAATCAAAGGGTTAAAGCACCGAAGTGCGGGGGTTCCCCCGGTGCTCGCGGGAGATGCTCTGGGATCGGGGCTGTAGTACAGCCCCGATCCCAGCGTTGTTGTGGCGCCCGGATGACGCAAACCCCGATGTCTGTGGACGAACGACCCGCACCAGCTGACGGCAAAAGTTGGTGAGCGGTCGTTAAGGGGTTAAAAGAAGAATCTGCAGCATAAAATGTATTCATTTAAAACAAACCTCCTGAAAAAAATCTTGCACAATTGCAGTTCCCCAATTCCAGCCCACAAAGAATTTTTATTTCTGGTTTCCTAGTACATTATTTTGCAACAATATAGGAAATCATTAAAAAAGATCATGTTGTCCCGCAAAAAAACAGCCCTTGTAATGCTATGTCGATGGAAAAATCAAAATGTTACGGCTTTTGGAAAACTGTGAGGAAAAATGCAAAACACAAAACTGAAACTGAGCTGGTGCTGAAGGGGTTATTTCAATAAGATATGGGCACAATTCCCTAGGCTTCATCCAGTTACCTCGGCAGTTGTCGCATGTTGAAAAGGTAAGCAGAGGCGTAACTTGAAGCTCATGGGCCCTAGTGCAAAAAGTGAAATGGGGTCCCCAGCTACCATGTGCCATTTACAATACTGTTGTCTCCTTATGTGGCAGATGAGCTTTTGGGGCCTTTCAGGCTGCAGAGCCCGGTAGCGATTGCGACCTCTGCACCCCCTGTAGCTACACCCCTGGAGGTAAGTGTCAGGAGTAATTTTATAACAGAAGACCCTTTCTATCTTCCTTTGTTACAGGATTTTAAAATCTCTGCTTGCTGTTGTTAAATGGAACCATTCTAGTTCCATCCATAGGTGCACTGTTACGGTATGTTCACACGATGTACAGCACGCGCCACAGTACATCGTGTCTTTCGGGAGTTCGTGCCAATACGCGCATTGACATTCATTACTCACGGCGCGTACTTGCCACGAATAATTGACACGTCACTTCTCTCCCCACGCATACAATACGATTGTATTGTATGAGCGGGAAGAGGAGGCGTAATCCATAGTTCTATGAGAACTATGGATTACCATAATTTCGGCCCGCATCTCGCCCGTATTAGAGCACAAATACGCGGAGAAATGCGCGCCGAAATTACTGTGTAAACATATCCTTATGACCTGGAGCACTAAATAATTGTAGAGGCCGTTGCATCTGTCCTAGGTCTGGCTGTGTTTCACAGTTCACTAGAAGAGCTGGGGTGCCAACACTACCTCTCTGGTGCCAGGGAGAGAGTAATGAAGGTGCCACTCCGCTGGAGCCTGAATCTCTGTGAATTCATGTTTTTAGATATGCAGTTACCTTTATGTGTAATAACCTGCACCACTGGGGATGAATGAGGTTTTGGATGTGGCTTTGCACCTTGGCCAATGTGAAGGAACACAGGCCACCTGCCCTGTCCAGCCTTACAATGACATTTCTTGTGCTCTGTGCCGTGTTGGCTTGTCTTTTGTCCATTGCTGATGGTTTCCAGAATACATGTGAATGTCTTCATTGTGTGGACATGCTAATTGCACAAATGCACTGGCTACTTATTTGCATTGCTTAAAGGGCAAGCATCTCTTCCCTTGAAAGTCACTGCAGGGCTCTCTTAACGGACTGCCAGACTTGTCTTGCTGTAATTTATGTATTTATTCATTTTGCTTATATAGCGAAAACCTATTTCACAGCGCTAGAACACACAAATGCTGTGTAGATGTTGGACTTGAACACAGGACCCCAGTGCTGAAATGAGGCCGCGTTAACGAAAGTTGTCTTGCTTTTTTGTGAGCAGAGTGCTAGAACTTCAGTGTTATCAAACTCGTCGGGGGCATTATGGTTTCCCTCAAAAGGCCCTGTTGCGCCACATAGTCTGTAAAAATGCCATGAGGTTGTATAACAGCCGGTAATTTCCACCAATGCACCACTGAGCCTCCTAACTTGGAGGGTGGCTGGGATGTCTGGGTAGGGCTGTCAGAGCGGTGTAGAGATATGTGCCAGAGCTCTGAAACTAAGATGGCGCCAGCCCTGCCTTTCCTGGCATGGCTGCCTCTGCCACGTGCTGACGGTTCCCCAGGGAAAGTGAAGAGTGGATTCTCCTGCATCTAGACCTTGTCCATCCCTGCTTGCTATGTCTATGCTCCTACAGCTCACATAAATTGGCATGATGGGCTGGATGAAGCCCATTGGCCTTAAATGGGATTTGCCAAGACGCAAGTTTCTTACCTCTCTCCATCGCACAGGAAGAATGTCAACAAATCAGGCTGAGTCATGAAGCTGCAGGGCTGAGAGGGAGGGGGTGAGTAAGGAGTGAGGAAGAAGGGAGCGTCTCAAAACTTAAGTGAAAATAATAACAGTACAAACAGTGGATTCTCAATACAGCAAGACACCGCCTCAGACTGCACTTTCTCCCCCGGTGCCTTAAAAGCTCATTCATTTTGCCTGTCATCAGATAAGAAGTGTTTCACACAAGCGCGGCCTGTCAGCTCCTGGGTTGTGTCTAGTGGAAGCTTTGAGGTAACTAAGGGGGACTGAGCAATGCTGCAGCTCTCAGAGTCTTCACTTTTTGTAATCACATATATTTAGAAAAGTGATTAAATACCCATTTTGGAGGTTCCCCCGTCAACATTACATGGTGGCAAAACCCCTATAAGTTTAACACATATGGTGTAGACAGTTGAAAAGTTTGTATCATTTCATTAAATGGTCTTCAGAATAAGGGGACAGTGAAAACAAGCAACTTTGCAATTGGATGTCATTAGCAAAGCCTGTCTTATCACAGTATTCCTTATCTTCTGTTTCTGTAAACAAACTTCTCCAGTGTTGGTCAGATATCGGATCCCTCCTCCTTGCATTTCTTTAGCTCTAATAATTTACATGCTGTTCAGCCCCCGGACGGCTGTATTCACGGAGCTTGCATTCCTGCCTCTCACTCAGAATTAGGGGCCGTGAACAATTTTCACTATATACAGCTAAGTCATCCTCATTGACACTGCAGCTGTCTCTATAATCCGAAAACAACATTATTGTGCCCGGTGCCTTAATGCTCCTGAGTGTTGGTGCCTTATGTAAACATGAAGGGAGACGGATCTGTGCTGGATTCAACTGTAGCAACTGTCCAGCTGTGAGAGATCAGTTCTGAGTTCATGGAAGACTGTTTAGACTGAATGCAGGTATGTAAACAGCTCTTACAAAAAATAAGACCTAATAGTGAGAGGACAGTGACATGTGGAGGGCGGGGACACACACTGGAGCCAGCATGAACAGTGAAGGGGGGGATGATGTCATCCCTTTTCAGTTAAGAAACACCCAGCTGGGAGGGGAAGAAACGCCCCTGAATTTCAGGAAATGAGAGGATCAAGCTTCAAGAGAACATCCGAACTGATGAAGCGATACATCCCCTTTAAGTGAAATTGGTAGGATGGAATATAAGCCTTGCGGTTTTGTCTGTTATTCAGAAAGTTATGTGACAATTTGTGCTCGTGGCAAAGGTTTTCATTTTTGGTTCTCACCTGGTAACTATAGTAACCCGCTAATTTATTAAGAATATTTTTAAAACCGCTTTATTGCAATTTTCTTTCCAGTGATTAAAGATTTTCAAGAATATGTGGAACCAGAAGACATGTCCTCAGGGTCCCCGCAGAGAAGAGCTCCTGCTTTGTCCGGCACGGAGGATGAGAATGTCATTCTGCCCCTCGGAGACAAAATTCTCACTCACAATCTTGGCATTTCTGTGCTGGTTGTTTGCACTAAGGTCAGTTGTGATTGATGGAGGTTTGCAACATGACATAACACGTAGGTGCATGATCAGGGACCCAAAACAAAATCATAAAGATGGTACCCCCTTCCCTCCCAAAAAAACCTGTCATTTATGATAATAAGTGTCAAATAATGTGTTCTTTTCCCTTAAAAGAACATGGGATGAGGGATTCAATGGACCTCATGGTTTATTGCATACATTGATTTATTATGTTATGTATGTATTTTCCCTACAATAAGTTATTCTTTAGGAAGCAGCCATATTCTCCTTTGATCTTAAAGTGGTTGTTCACTAGGTGGAAAAAATTATATTTTAATGGAGCCAGGATTGGTAAAAATGAAAAAAAAATCTACCTACCAGTCTCCCTGCAGCTGATGTTCTAGAGCTCCCCAGGATCTGCTTCTCTTGATATTATATTCTAATGGGGCCAAGGTTGGCTAAAAAAAGAAAAAAAATCTACTTACGGGTCCCCTTGATACTGCTGCTCTGAAGATCATTAGGATCTGCTTCACTTAAAATGCTTCTCGGCACACTGCAGAGGTTGGCACTCTATTCGCTTACAGTGGATTGTGAGCCTTTCCTGTGTGTCGTGACAAGAACCTGGAAGTTAAGAGAAAGGGGATCCTGAAGAGCTCCAGAATGTCAAGGGTATTTTTTTTTTTTTTTTTTTCCCTCATCCTGGCCCCAAATAATTAAAAAAAAAAAAAATATATATATATATAAGCTGAAACCAGAAGTTTACATGCGGTAAATAAAAAGACACATATGCTTGTTTTTCTCACTATCTGACATGAAATCAGAATAAACCTTACCCGTTTTAAGTCAATTACGATTTTCCAAAATTATTTATATTTGCCAAATGCCAGAATAATGAGGGAGAGAATTTTTTAAGGCATTTTTATTACTTTCTGCAAAGTCAAAAGTTTACATACACTAGGATTGCTATGCCTTTAAATAATTTGGGGCAGCCCATATGATGATGTCAAGTCTGATGTATTTTACTCCACACTGTGTGTACCATCATGGGAAAGTCTAAAAAAAATCAGATATCAGAAAGAGAATTGTGGACTTGCACAAGTCTGGTTCATACTTGGGTACAATTTCCAGATACTTGAAAGTGTTCCGTTCATTGACAAAAATTATATGCAAGTACAAACAAAATGGGAAGTCCCCCAAAACATACCGTCGGAAGGAGGCGGGGTTTTTGTGTTCAGGAGTGGCTTTTGGGCCGACGTGCTATCAACCCAAGAACAAAGCAAAAGACCCTTTTGAGGGCTATTTGCAGAAGTGTTAAGGTGTCATTATCCACAGAAAAACAAAACTGATTAACATGGGGTGAAAGGCCCCTCGTACCGGTTTTAGGGGCAATAAAATTACCAAAAAAATTTTTTAATTTTCCAAATGCCCGAATATGAGAGGAGAATTTGATTACTTTTTTGCAAAGTCAAAAATTTACTACATTTTAAATTTTTATTTGGTAGATTGCCCCTTAAAACTTTATGACTTGGGTATCCTTCCACAAGCTTTCTCACAATAGTTTAATAATTTTGGCCCATTTTGACAGAACTGGTGTAAAATGAGCCATGTTTGTGGCGCCTTGCTCGCACTGCCTTTTCATTTTTTCCCTAGGAGAGTTGACTTTGGTTATCAACCACTTTGTAACCATTTGGCGTATGTTTTTGGGTTTATTGTCCCTTTTGAAGACCATTTTTGCCCAAGCTTTAACTTCCGGCTGATGCTTAGATGTTGCTTCAGTTTTCCCCTTTTTCTTTCCTCATGATTCCCTCTATTTTTTTGTAGTGCGCCAAACCCTCCCGCGTAAAAAAACCCAAACATGATGCTGCCACCTCTGTGTTTACATTGGGATGTTGTTTTAGGATCTGCTTCTCCCTTTTTTTCCCCCAAATGTAACAATGGTCTTAGGCCAGTTTTTATAGACCACAGGACATGTTTCCAAAAATGTAGGTCCCTTTTTTCCGTGGCACTTGCAAATATTAATTGGGTTTTTATGTTTCTTTTGGGGTAAAGGTTCTTCCCGGGAGGTGGCCTTTCGCCAATGTTGTTACGTACTCGTTTTTACATGGTTGCACCCAAAAAACCACTTCCCCCCAGCATCTTCACAAGGCTTTTGCTTTGTTTTTGGCTGAGTGAATATAAAAAAAAAGTCTCTTCATATTCTGGATTTGGCAAATATAAATAATTTTGGTTCCCAATTGACCTAAAAGGGTAAGGTTTTATTCTGATTTCAGTCGAAAGTGAGAAAAAAATGCAGTTGGGGTTTTTCATGGATGTAAATTCGGTTTTAAAGTGGTTGTGTGTGTGGGGTTTTTTGTGTTTTAATAAAAATATATTAAAATTAATTTTTGGTGTTATATATATGTGTGGTGGTATATATATTTTGTTGTGTGTATTTTTATTATTTTGTGTGGGTGTTGGTATATATATGGGGGGTGTGTTGTTTATATTATGTGGTTGGGGTTTAAATGTGTGGTGTTATATATGGTTTTGTGTGTATTGTGTGTGTGTTTATTGGTGTGTGTTTTAAAATTTTTTGTGTGTGTGTATTTTTTATTGTGTGTGTATAATATGTGTGTGTTGTGTGTGTGTGTATATAAATGTGTTGTTATTGGTGTGTGTTTATTATTTGTGTGTAATTTTGTGTGTGTGTATATATTGTGTGTGTGTTTTTGGGGGGTGTATATTTTTGTTGTGTGTGTTTGGGGTGTGTGTTGTTTTATGTGTGTGTGTGTTTTGGGGGTGGTGTTTTAAATATGTGGGTGTGTATTTGTCTGTGTGTGTGTTTTTAAAGTGTGTTTTGAAAAATATGTTGTGTGTGATAATATTGTGTGTGTTTTTGTATTTAAGTGTGTGTGTTTGGGGGTTAAAATATGTGTGTGTGGTGTGTTTATATTTTTTTTTGTGTGTGGGGGTGTGTGGTATATATTTGTGTGGTGTTATTTTGTTTTGGTTGGGGGGGTTTATTTGGGTGTGTGTTATATATATGTGTGTTGTGTGTGGTATATAGGGGTGTGAAAAGTGTGTGTGTATTATTGTGTGTTGTGTGTGTATATATAGTGTGGTGTGTTATATTTGGTGTGGGGTTTTTTTTATGTGTTGGTGTATATTGTGTGTTTGTTTATATGTTTTGTGTGTGTGTTTTTGTGGTGTGTGTGTGTGTTTGGTTTTTGTGTGTGTGTGTATATTTGTGTGTGGGGTTTTTGTGTTTTATATGTGTGTGGTTTGGGGGTTAAAATTTTTGTGTGTGTTTATATATGTGTGTGGTGTTATAATATGTGTGTGTGTTATTTTATTGGTGGGGTGTGTATATATGTGTGTGTGTAATATTGTGTGTTGTGTGTTTATTTGTGTGTTTTTGTGTTGTTATATATATGTGTTGTGTTTTGTGTGTGTTGTTTTGGGGGTTTATATGTGTGTGTGTGTGTATATATGTGTGTGTGTGTTTTTTTTGTGTGTGTGTGTATATTGTGTGTGTGTTATGTTATATTGTGTTGGGGTGTGTGTGGGTTTATATTGTGGTGGTGTTTATTGTTGGGGTGTGTTGTTAAAAAGGTGGGGTGGGTTTTTTTATATATTGTGTGTGTGTTTATGTGTGTGTGTGTTTGTGTATAAAATTTTTTGTTGTGTGGTCTATTATTGTGTGGGTGTTTTTTTGTTTATATAGTGTGTGTGTGTTTATATATTTTGTGTGTGTGTTAATATGTGTGTGTGTGGTTTTAAATTTTTGTTGGTGTTGGTGTAAAAATGTGTTTGTGGTTGAAATTTTTAAAAAATGTCGTGGGGGTGTTTGTAAAATGTGGTTGGTGTTAAATTTGGGGGGGTGGGGGGGGGGTGTGTTTTTTAATTTGGGGGTGGGGATAAGGTGGGTGGGGGGGGGATATATAGGGGGTGTAATTTTTGTTGTTTTATCTTTGGGGTTTTTTAATGGTGGTTTGTTGTGATAAATGGTTGTTTTTTGGGTTTTTAGTGGTTGTGGTGTTTGTTTTTAAAAAAAAAATTTGGGGGGGAAAGGTAGGGTTGGGAGGTTTGGGGGTGAAAAAAAAAAAGGAAAGGGTGTGAATAAGGGGGGTTGGGTGTTTTATCCTTTTTTTTGCGTGTATAATTTAAATTTTTTTTGTGTTTTTGTGAATTAAAATTTGGTGTGGTAATAAAATTTAAAAAAAAAATTATTTTTTGGGTTTATTTTACTTTTTTGGGTTTTTGTTTTAATTTAAAGGGGGGTTGGGGGAATTATATTGTTGTTGTGTAATAAATTTTTGGTGTTGTTATATTATTTTTGTTTGTTTTGTTTTTATTCATTGTTTTTTAATAAAATGGTTTTTTTTTTTTTATTGTGGTTTTTTGTTATTTTTTTTTTTTATGGGGGTGGTGTGTAAAAAAGGGGTGTGGAAGGGTTTTTTTTATATTTAAATTGGGGTTTGTGTGTATATAATAAAAATTTGTATTTGGTTTTTGTGTGAAAGTTTTGTGGGTGGATAAAAAAGTTGTTTTGTTGGGTAATTATGGGTTTTGGTTTTGTATTTTTTTTGTTTTTGGTGGGTGGTAATAATTGGTTGTTTTAATATTTAAGTTGTGTGTAATTTGGGGGTGTGGTTTTTTGGGGTGCTTTAAATATTAATTAACCAAAATAAATAAGGGGGGGGGTGGAATTTATTTGTGTGGTGGAAATGTTGGGGGTTTTTTAAATTATGGTTTTTATGTTTTTTTGTGAAAAATTTTTTAAAAATGAAAAGTTTTAAGGTTAAAAAGGGGTTTTGGGTTAATTGGTGGTGGAAAATTGGGGGGATTATTTGGGGGTTAAAGTTGGTTGTTTTTTGTGGTTGTGGGGGGGGATATAATGTTTTTAAAAAATGGGTTTGGAAATAATGGGGGGAAATGGGGTTAAAATTGGTTTTGGGGGATATTTGGGGGGTATAGGGTTTGGTTGATGTTTGTTTGGTTTTGTTTTTTTTGTTTTATTTTTGTTTTTAAAATTTTTAAGTTTTTTTAAGATTCAGTTGGGGGTTGAAAATTTATTAATTTTTTTGGTTTTTTTTTCTAAATGGTTTTTTGGTTTTATAAAAAAGTTGGGGGGAGGGGGTTCTTATTTAGCGTGTGGGTAAACCCAAAGTTGGGGTGGTTTTGGTATTTTTTAAAATTTGGGGGGCAAGGGGAATATGTGGGGGGAAAAGAAATTTTTTTTTTTTTTTTGGGTTTTTGTTTATTAGGTTTTATTTGGTTTAAAATTTTTGAGTAAGGAAGCCGAGACCAGAGGACACAATCGGCAACTTTATCACTGAAACTGTGGTGAGCAAAAAGTTGTTTTGTTTTTTTCCCTCTAAACTGCTATGAGCTATTTTCATGATTTTATTTCAAGTCGGAAAACCCATTTTACAAGTTAGACCATGTTCACACGGCTTAAAATGGGCCGTATTTCGGTCCCTAATTACGCGTCGAAGTGCGCAAATTACGGGCTGACAACGGCCCCTTCATTGCGGTAATCCACAGTTCTCATAGAGAACTATGGATTACGTCTCCTCTCCCTGCTCGGCGAATCCGCCGGGCGGGGAGATAAGTGACATGTGAATTACCAGCGGCATATACGCACCGCTGGTAATGCAAGTCAATGGGCCGGCGATGTGCCGGCCCCCCCGCCACTCCCCCGCTCCTGCCCCCGTCCACACGGCATAATTGCGGGGCGTAATTACGTCCCGCAGTTAAGCCGTGTGAACCTAGCCTTAATCTTGACATCATAAATAACTGGCCTATTATAGCTTTTTTGGTTGTATTTTAGTTTTTCACAGATTTTGACCATGCATTTTTTCACCTTGATTCCAGAGGGAGAAGACAAAATCCTCAAGAAAGCTTTATCTGAAGTTTTATTGCAGATTTTACCTACCGTATATACTCTAGTATAAGCCAAGTTTTTCAGCACAAAAAAGCCCTCCTCATCTTATACTGGAGTCAACCGTTGGCGTCTGGACGCCAGCGGCGATCTCTTCAGCGATCTCCTCTGGGAGCGCATACAGCTGACACACGAGTCAACCGTCGGAATGTGGGCGCTGGTCTCTTCAGCTGTATGTGCCTCCTCTGGGGGCGCATACAGCTGAAGCTACTATTGTGGAGCAGAGAGCAAGCGCTCCATGCTCCGCAGAGGACTACGGAAGACCGCAAGCAGACTTTTTTTTTTATTTTTGAAGTTTACCAGTAGCCGCTGCATTTATCACCTTAGGCTTATACTCGAGTCAATAAGTTTTCCCAGTTTTTTATGGCAAAAGTAGGTGCTTCGGCTTATATTCGGGTCGGTTTATACTCGAATATATACGGTACTTACTTTGAAATCAATATAGAAAAATCTACTGTAATATCTGCAACAAAATCCACACAAAAATTTACCTTTTAAATGGACAAAATTAAGTGTTAATAGATAATACATTAATATAAACAATACAAAAGTTTGTGTAACTTTATAACTTCATTGCATTACTTGTTGTGTACTGATTCTGAGTTAGGGTATGTTCACACGGCTTAACTGCAGGGCGTACAGTACGCCCTACAATTACGCCGGGTGTTCGGGGAGTCGCGCTGATAGGCGCGTACTCCCACGATGCGGGGGGCCAGCAGCCCGCCAGCCCCATAGACATGTCAATTATCTCCCCGCTCGTACAATACGATCGTATTGTACGAGCGGGGAGAGGAGGCGTAATCCATAGTTCTCTGTGGATTACTGTAATGATTGGGGCGCATTTCGCTCATATTAGAGTGCAGTACACTCTCAATACGTGGCGAAATGCGTCCCAAAATAAGCCGTGTGAACTTACCCTTACGGGATATAATATACTCCAGAGCAGCATTCGCCTTCCTGGGTATCATTGGAAACCAACAGTAGACATACACACGCCTTAGCTGAGAAAAGCTTCTAAAGAGTACATAGTGTTTTGAAAACTACATGCATTTGACTCCACTGTGTTCCAAATTTTTAGGCCTCGTTCACATGGCTTATTCTGCCGCGTATTGGCGCCGTACTGCGCGCCGGATTTGCGCTTCAGTACAGCGCCAATCCGCGGCAGCAATTACGGTAATCCACTGCTCTCATTGAGAACAGTGGAATCCGTCGCTCCTCCCCGCTCGGCGAATCCGCCGCGGGGGGAGAAAGTGACATGCACATTATTTGCGACGCGCCGTAAACAATGCATTGTCTATGGGGTCGGGAGCGGCGCCCCCGCCGCGCTCCGGCCCCGCCCCGTCCCGCCCCTTATTCACGGCGGATTTGTGCGCTCAATACGGCGCACAAATCCGTCGGGAATAAGCCGTGTGAACACGGCCTTAGAGTAGCATCCTAACTGGAAATCCTTATGAAAACCTACTAGATTTGAACATGGCTTTGGTGCTCCTATGTAAGGTTACTGTACGAGGACAGGTTTACATATTCACAATCCAGAATGCATACAGTATGCTTTGTTGGTTTGCACACATTGAGACAGTAAGGAATGCCGGGAGATTTCAGCTCTAGAGCCTGCAGAACTGTAAATACAGCTTTGGGGCATATCACTGGCTCAGTACAAGATTAGTAATTTACTGATAGAGACTCCAATCTATATGCAGATTAGTTCGATACATAAAATAAAGGCAACCATAACTAAGCACAGAAATGTTTACGCTATGTTCACACGGCTTATTTCGGGGGTGTTTGCGGACGTAATTGTGTCCGCAAATATGTCCCGAAATGCGTTTTAAATACGTGTCACAAAGTGTGGCACGTATTTTGCGTCGTAAATACACTCCCCATTCTTTACTATGGGTATTTACGGCGTGAAATACGCCTCAATAAGTGACGGGACTAAATTTTACGATCGTATTTACATGGCGGAAATACGTAGCGGAAATACGCCTCGTGTGAACGACGAGCCGTATTTTACATTGGAATCAATGCTAATCGTTCATTATTTGAAACGTACTTCGTGACATATTTGCGGACGTAATTACGTCCGTAAATACGCCCTGAAACAAGCCATGTGAACATAGACTTTTGTTATATTGACTGTAACTAGCAAAGCAACTGGCTTGTGACTATGAACATCTGAAATATACCTGGTGTATTTTTGGCCGTTCCTGCTCTGAACCCGTTTGTGTTTTGCAGTAAATCATTGAATACATGCGATTGTATTTTGTCCTCCATTGTTTTCCTTAATTCAACCTGACAGATGGAGCTGCTTTAATTTATACATCAGTGAAAGAAGAGAAGAACTTGGATCTGTTATACAAATATATTGTCCATAAAACCTATGGATTCCATTTTAACACGCCTGCCTTGGTGGTGGAGAAGGATGCAGTGTTTATGTAAGATTGTTATCCTAGCACTGGCCATAAACATGAGCTATTCAACTGCAGATCATTGGCTGAGGTGGTTCAATTTTTCAGCATCTGCTGCTAGATCTTGTTGGTGGGATACTTTTTTAGGGTTATCGTCTCCTATCCTGTGAATAGGTAAATGTATGGTTTCTGGCTGTTTGTATGCTCACTGGTTCCTTCATAGACAGGAAATGAGTGGTAGTGCAGACAGGTGACCATCACTCAATTTCACTGGGAGATTCAGGAATATTGGAGGTTCCATCACAGCTATCAGATTGGACGATCTCTTACAATTTAAAGGGGTTGTCTCACTACAAGGATCATGGTTTAAAATGTAAGCATGTCGCCCTTGGGTTTTCCTTTAAAAAGTGCTAGGGTTTTAAAAGAGAACCGCTAAAATATGTGTTAGCAATGGGTTGAACCCCCGGGTTTGGGTTACACCCAGTTACTGTGTTATGCTGTTGGCTAGTAAGTCCCCCCTGGTAGGGCCCGGAACGTGCCAGTACATGGATGCAGTGCCCCGGACAAGTGGAGCACGGATCCCCATTTTAAATTTAGGAGGGAGAAGAGATGCACCCCAGAAACATTTTTGGACAGAGAAAAAATAACACGGCGTACTGTGCATCCAACGTAAACACTTTTGTGGGAAAAAACAGCCTTTTTCAATTTCCCCTTTTTTTTTCCGTTTTTTAAATCATTTTTGTACTCGAGAGAGTCCCCTTAAAAAGCTTTTGTGAAAAATGACAGTCCCATGTAAATCATAAACCAGCTGTACATGCATCCCCCCTTTAACCACTTTTGTCCCTATTTTGTAGTCCCATGTAAACCCCGGGGGCAGAGAATACAATGTACTGTGCATCCAACATAAATCACTTTTGTGACTGGGTGTGCATCCCCACAAAATCACAAACAGAGAGAACACAGCTGTATGTGCGGTCCCACATAAAAAAACTTTTGTAGACAGATCACAGCCCAGTAAACCATTGTGAGACAGATGTGCATTTTTCCTGTAAACAAAAAATAAAGCATATGTTTTTTCTGCAGACTTATATTTAGGGTGTAATAATCTGCAGGGTATATCCCCGTAAGAGGGGGAAAAAAAAAAACCCCCTTTCCCGGTCCCCGAATTTGAAAAGTCCATTTCAGTTACAATATGTAAGAGGGAGACATTTAGATATAACTATAATTACACTTTGCTTTTCACTTCTAAGATTCTTTAGGGTTCCTACACCAAATACTGAAAAGCCCTTGATTTTGGAAGGGAAATTTTTTCTTTTGCTTTTGCACATGCCCTTTGGGCTTGTCCCCCTGGGGATGGATTTTAACAGTTTTTTTTAGACGGGTTTGAAAACCTCTGTAAACTGGTGAAATTTTAAAAAGGACCTTAATGGAAAACCCATCATGGCCCCACGCACGGGTTTTCCCCCCCGGGGCCCTTTACAAAAAATTGAAAAGTTCATTCTTTCCCCCTGAAAACCGGGGGAGAAATGAACACTCTAAGCGGGGGGGAGGACTTTTTTTCGCAAACCCGGGGGAAAACCACCCCTGGCAGCCATGTGCACAGCCTAAAAACAGTGCAAGTTCCGGTCAGGCTTTTCCGACCCCCCCCCTATTTAAAACTTTCCTGGGAAAGGCCCCTTTTGAAGGCAAATAGAACCTCTCCCTTCCCCCAGCCACACTAAGAATCACATGTGCACACTGTGGGACATGTCTGAAAGAGGAAGGGACTCCCTGCTGGGAGGGGAAACAAACCCCCTCCATTTCATAACTCTGCTTTGGCAACAAGAACAAAAGGCTGCCAAATGCTTGAGCGAGGCAACCCCTTTAAACAGCTGTTGACTCCCCTGTTTTTGGACATAAGCTCTACCTTGAATATACACATGTATGCTCGGCTTGGCCAAGCAGGCAGGCAGACAGATCTTACTCACATTCATCGAATGTGTAGAGCAAACTTTAGCTGTATATGATCAAGCTTTACAGCTAAATAGCTAATGTCTGTAGCCAGCGTTACATTATATTGTGCCACACCATAACCTTTTATATGTTCATTCTTGCACCAATATTTCTAACATATTAACTGAATATGGATAGATATTGTTTCTGATACCCTACTTCTGAATTCTGAGTTAATAGAAATGATCCCGCATTCAGGGCGTCCATTTATTAGCCAAAGTGGAAAGCAGCTACAGGGAACAAGTCTTTCTCTGTAGAACCTAGGAAAGGGAGTTAGGCCGGGTTCAGTGTCTTTATGGCACATTAATGCATTTCCGCTATTCCTGCAGGTTTAGAACCACGCTACCAGCCTACTTCTAAAATTCTGCCCCATTCACCCTCCCTTTCCCTGTGACGTCACTTCTTTCTCCAGGCGCTCAGGGAATACACTGTAAAATCATAGCACTCAAGACGCTATATTTTAAACCCCACGACTTTGTATTGCAGCACAATTATGCCCCAAAGTAAGCCCTGCAAATACACCATGTGAACAAACCCTCACAGAAATGGAAAAGCAGCCACATAAAAGTAGAAGGATAGAGATGCTTAAAAGCACAGTCACCAGCTTGTTATTTAATTGGTGCATCGGGCCCCCTACATGTTGGAGAGCCCTGTTTTTTTACCTGGTGTGGGTTTCATGTTGGGGCTTTTTTTTTTTAACTTGTGGAAATTCCATTCATTTCCAAAATGGGAATACCCTTTTAAGTAATAGACCTGTTTGATCACATCAGTTTGACTCCACAGTCAGTGTGTGATTCCTCCCGTTGCCATAAATGTTTTTTTACCTCTATTTACCAGCTTTTTAAAGTATAAAGAGGGAGGCTCAAACAAAACGCAAAATGGCCGCACTGGGGTATTTCACTTTGCTATGTTGTGATTGAGGTTCTGTCAGCGTAGTACCTTGATATTGCCTCTCACAATATCTACTCAAATCAGCTTGGAACAAAAGCCTCTTAAATGAAGGTTTGAGAGAAAACCTTCTTTAAAGCACAATATGCCATGAATGTTGTCTGACACTGAAAATAGGCAATGTTCAGCTCTGTTGTGCTAAAGATTAGCCATTATGTGCATCCATGTTGATGGGGGATATGAAACTGTATCTTGACATATGTGGACACATTGGGCCTTATTTAACAAAACTGTCTAAGGCTATGTTCACACGGCTAAAACTGGGACGTATTTCGACCTGTATTTCGCACCATACTGCGCTAAATACGAGGCGAGATACGTCCCAGTCATTACGGTAATCCACAGTTCTCATAGAGAACTATGGATTACGTCTCCTCTCCCCTCTCGCACAATACGCCGATGGGGGAGAGAAGTGACATGTCAATTATTCACGGCGTATATGCGTTTTGAATAATGAATGTCTATGGGGTCAGCGGGCGTAATTGCAGGGCGAAATACATCCCGCAATTATGCCGTGTGAACTTAGCCTAACCGTGAAACCATCTTTGTTGCCCATATCAACCAATCGGTGCTCAGCTTTTGTTTTCCAGAAATGAAAGCTGAACTGTGATTGGTTGCTATGGGTAAAATACAGTGTTACTGTTAAATACCGTGTTTTTCCAAAAATGAACCCTCCTCCAAAAATAAGCCCTAACTTGATTTTTAGGGAGTTTTGGAATAGGCTTTAAATATAAGCCCTCCCCCAAAAATAAGCCCTAGTTATTCAGCGCCTCCAGTGCTAGATTATGTCACATGACGCTAGGTTATGTCACTAACATCAAGGAGACGTAACCGAATGCTGGAGGCATTGGAATAGGCATAATGTAGCTCCCAAATCGTCCTGCCACTTCCTCCCACCCTGGTAGGGTAAAACCTGCTCCTGTGTCCCAAGTCCCACCTCCTGGGTTCTGCCTCCTGTCTGCTACTGTCTTATGGTGTGGGCTTGGCTGCAGCTCCAGGGTCAGAACACCTGCCTCCCAAAAATACCTTCAAGAGAAGCTTGATATAGTTTGATCCAGAAGGCGGGGTCCTCTTGGACCCCAGCTTCCAGCCAGCCCTGCTCCCAAAGAAGCAGCCACCGTTCCAGAGTCCTGCTCCAGATTCCTGCCTCCTTCCCTCTCCCGGACGCATGGAGAAAAATATTGCCACCGCCACACAAAGTGCTTTGAGAGTGCCAGTAAGTGTTACCATAGAGACGCTGACACAGCACCACCAATTGTGAATGTAAGGGGGAGCCCTTCTCTTTGGAAATGAAGATAATGTAAGACCCTGTCCTATTTTTGGAAAAACACGGTGGATAAGATAAATGAGGCCTAGTGTTTTGTATCTAGGTTTTGTATTGCCATCTTATATTTCATATTGTGCTTCATTCCTTAGTCCTGCTGGCTGGGACAATGAGAAGAAAATTGGAATTTTGCACGAAAATTTTACAAGCATCAAACCTGAAGATGCCTTTGAAGACTTTATTGTAAAGCCTCCTATAAGAAAGGTAGGGACCCTCTTCGCTCTGGGTATCCATCTGCGGAAAATCATCGTAAACAAGTCTTTATAGTGTAATATGCTTCTCTTCCAACAGCTGGTCCATGATAAGGAGGTAGCAGCAGAAGACGAGCAGGTTTTCCTAATGAAGCAGCAGGTATGGAAGATGCTACTTCAGTCAAACCTGGTTCTGTCAATAGATTTGTAGTATCATTTAAACTATATCAACTTTTCTTGAAGGTATAGTAGTTAGATATTCAGCAGATTTGTTCACTTTGAGGGTTAAACAACCATCAGTCTAGGATGGGGGAAATCCACTTCTAGTAAGCATTAAGTAGGAGCCATGACTGGAGGGTAGAAAGTTTTTCCCATGGAACAGCTTTCTTTACTTTTTCCAGTTTGTGGACTTACTGAGACTCCTGTTCTTCTTTTAGAAACAAAATTGCCTTTAGGGGGCGTTTACACTGAGGGTTTGGACACTGTTTATGGGCAAGTACTATTTTTGAGGCATTTGACGCGCCAATTAATAATAAAGTATAGAAGGCAGAAATCCACATTAGGCAATCGGAGTCGTTTCCCTGCTGAAATTCCATGCTGGACAATGAAAGTGTCCGCATCGAAGAAGCTGTCATGTGAACTCACCCTTAGGCATCAGGCTAGTATGCTCTTAACTCTTTGGAAACCTTTAGGCTATGTTCACATGGCTTATTCTGGGACGTATTTCAGCCCGTAATTCGCGCAGTATGGCGCGAATTACGGGCTGAAATACGTCCCAGTCATTACGGTAATCCACAGTTCTCATAGAGAACTATGGATTAAGTCTCCTTTCCCTGCTCGGACAATACGCCGAGCGGGGAGAGAAGTGACATGTCACTTATTCACGGTGTATATGCGCCGTGAAAAATGAATGTCTATGGGGCCGGCGGCCCCCCGCTCTTGCCCCGCCCCCGTACATACGGCGTAATTGCGGGGTGAAATACGTCCCGCAATTAAGCCTTGTGAACATAGCCTTAGGCAGTGTTCACACGACTTATTTTGGCGCGGATTGGAGCTGTACTGCGCGCCATATTTGCGCTGCAATACGGCTCCAATCCGTCCCAGTCATTACGGTAATCCACAGTTCTCATAGGTAGAAAGTGACAAGTCAATCATTTACGGCGCATACGCGCCGTAGATAATGACAGTCTATGGGGCCGGCGAGCTCCCGGCCCCCGCCCCGCCCCTGCTGCACGGCTGCCAGCGTAATTGTGGGGTGAAATCCGTCCCCGCAATTACGCCGGCACTAAGCCTTGTCAACGGGGCCTTAGAAACATCTCTTCAAAGACTGGAGCCATAAAGAAATCTTGCAGCTGCAGGAGCGGAGAGCTGGCTGTTGGGGACAGCTGGCCTCCCCAGCGAAAAGGCAGAGACTGTTTCTTACCACCTCTGCTTTAATTGCTGCACACACAGCAATTAGTGACGACCACTGCGTATGCAGTTCCGTGAGTCGCAGTCTTGCTTACTGCTGCAGTCCTGGCAAATCATGATTACTAGGTGCTGTTTGTTGGCAGAAGTGTAAGAAGCTGTAGCCCCCTCTTAAATGGAGCGAATATGCTAGTTACAGGAAAATCAACAATGAAAAAAATAGCAATAATGTCAAAATCCTCTCAAGCTTGCTATCATCACCTTATGGGGGGATATGTTTTTTTTTTTTTTTTTTTAAATAAAAAAAAATAATATAATATAAAATATGAATAAAAAGATTTGTGTATCATGAAAAAAAGACATACTAATGGTTATATGACTGTATGAGGAAAATAATGTAAAGCTTTTAAACCAGCTAGGCAAAAACTTTGCTTGATCATTATCAGGGGAATATAGGCAGATCCTAAATTGGCGAAAAATTCTACATTTTGTATAATGAAATAAATAACTACATAGTCAGCTGCTAATTATTTATATGTATTTTTTGTAGTCTTACTTGGCAAAGCAACCGGCTACTCCGACAAGAGCCTCGGTGAGTTTAGAGATAACTGTGCCAGTGTTATTAATGCATGCCAGTGTGTGTTTTAAGGGTTATTTTGGTTTTGTTCACTTGCTGATATCAGGCCTCTTGCAAAAGTAAATTTTGGAAAAGAATGTAAATTAAATTTCAGGACCCAGGATATTCCTTTGGGACATTATAGGTGTTATTTGACTTATTTAATTTTTTTTTTTTTATTATTTATTTACACAGAAAATAAACCATTTGCACTCGCTGCCCTAGACCTAAACACTCATGATCCATTCACTTTTCCTGAGCAGTAATGTCAATGGAATGGCACAGCATTGCTATACATGTGTTTTTATGGAAACCATTGTGTGATATAAATGACGTCTTAACATTATTCTGTGGATCAGTATGATTCTAGCAAAACCAAATCTGAAACAAAAAATGTTCTGTGGACAGACCCCTTTGGGGGCTATTTTTTGTAGGTCAAGCTGTAGTTTTTTTGGGTGTCATTTTAGGTATATGACTTTTTTTTTTTTGGCATTAATACTGCAAAATAATTAATGGATTGGATTTTTACAAATGCAGCGATGCCAGTTATATTGTAGAGCACAATCGCTTGTACTCAAAATTAATATATTCTTGTGAAGTTTAGATATGCAGCTTGTCCCCCTGCCTTTGTGTGTTAGTGATGCGAGGGGCACTCCTCAAGTCTAATGGTTAGTAGATGCTGCAGCCTTTGCTGCTTACTTCATCATGTAATTAGCTAATCAGGCGATATTAGCATTATCTTGATCCTGTGCACTGATGGCAAAACATCAGTGTAATTCCCAGCCGGCACGCATCATGTAATTGGCTCCTGAGACCACTTCATGCATCCGTCCTTTTAGCATTGTGAGGTATGTGTCCATCACATGTCTGGAACAGGTTTTTTGGAGTGATAAGACAGATTCAGTTTTGCAATATCACTTAAACTGCTCAAACTTATGAATGTAAGAGAAAACTCGCCTAGCACACAAATTTGTTTTGCAGAATAATCCGTACATTCTCTCCTGTATACAGATACCAAATATGAGCACCTTACCCCACCTGTGTAACGAAGGTCACCATTTCTGGCATGCCCCCTGTGGGCACTGTAAATAGACACACAGTACCCCTGTACAGGAATTTTCATTGTAGGCATAAGAGCAGATATGGGCACTAAGGAAACAGGAACTAGTTACTGGCGGTAATTTGCGTAGTTTATCCATAACATATATTCAAGGATATGGATGCATCATGATATGTTTCCATGACACCTATATGAAATGCATGCATGATGAAGTAAATTGTCAATAACAGTGCAACCGGGTTTTGGTGGGGTAAAAGAAATAATAATTTCTTAGTGCCGTATACTTTTTTCTTTTTTATTATGTTTACCTTTATTATTTTGAGGTCACCAATGTCATTGCAATATCTTGGTCTTCCATAGCAAGACCCAAAGGCAGTAGGGATGCTCCCAGCATTCAGGTCTTATTAGAGAACAAGGCGCTCACTTAAAGGGAATCTGTCACATAGGTGATGCCCCTCCTTGCTGAGGGCATCACACGCTAGAAGTAATAGGTTTATCAGTTGAGGGGGGCGGGGCTAGCCTCAGGTGGGCGGGGTATGAAAAAAAAACGGACTCTTTTCTGTCTGAAAACTGCAGATTTGAGCATTAAATACACAAAAACCTACAGCATCTTACAGAATAAGGGACACAGTGCTGGACACAGCAGGTCTGACACTAGCGTGTGCTGTCCTCAGAAAGGGGTCATAAACTAGGTGACAGGTTCTCTTTGAGAACTGTTTTTTTTTTTTTGTTAACTGCCGCTGGTCATTTAGGTTCCCTTTTGCTTCAGAAAGCTAAAGCTGACACCATGTCATCCTGATCTCTATAATATCAGAGTGCTATATTAGGTGATTAAGGAGGACCACATGTATTTACATTCCAGCTTTATGGGCATCAATGGCTATAACAAAAATATGTATTGTGGACATGTAGAGGATAATATCATGTAATTTTCTAGACTAAATTGATACACTAGAAATAAGTGTGTCAGTCTTTCTAGAGATGTTCTTTTAAGAACTGATATTCCTTATTGATTGCAGGAGACTATGAGATAGGCAATTAACTTACTTGTAAGCAGACCAAAAATTCCCATACGGCTATATGTACAATCTACAGTTTTTAAGTAGATATGTTCTTTAATTATTTTAAGATAATTGGCCTCAGCCAAGTTTCTGTACAATAGGTACAGATAAAGCGAGTCTCCCGGCAATGAAACGGTTCATATTTCTTGTCTAGTTATGTATTGATGGCTATATGCCATGATTGTCCCTGAGGGTAGAGCTGCATGATGGTCACAAGGTATGGGGTGTACAACTGGTCCTGAACACGCAACTAAACAAGAATAACCATTATGTAACTTCTGATTTATTTATTTTTTATGTAGCCATCTGTGCAGAAAATGGGTGTTTGTACACTTCTTCAAATTAATTCTACAATTTTTGCCTTTCAGGAGTCACCAGCCAGAGCTCCCACAGGTTCCCCCAGAACTCCAGGTCGTACTGGACCCACCACCGTGCCCAGCTCCTCACCAATGGCTGCTGTCAAAAAACCAGACCCCAATATTAAGAGTAAGTGTGCCTCTCCAAACATTGGTGACCTGAAAGATCTTGTATCGAGGTGACTACTTATATGCATGGATAATAGGAAATATGGAAACTTGTATTGATGAAACTTGTGTGAATCCCTTTAGACATTTATGACATATCCAAAGTGCTTTATTTCACAGTGTTCAGTAGGGTTTTACCCGTCTCTACCAGTTTAATGGACGTCACTTGATAGACCTCCTGTGTGCCTGGAGCCGCCTTTTGGAAAGGAGACATCTAGGAGTGACAGGACCTGCCATAGCGGGTCACTATTCAGCCTTCAAAAATATATTACATTCTTGTTCCTGGATGACAAAAGCAGCTGGTGCTGTGATTTTGGGATGTTCCATATTACATGTGGTTGCCATTAACCCTAAGGCTATGTTCACAAGGCTTAAATTGGCACGTATTTCAGCCTGTAATTTGCGCCATACTGCGCTCAATGCGGGCCGAGATACGTCCCAATAATTACGGTAATCCACAGTTCTCATAGAGAACTATGGATTACGTCTCCTCTCCCCGCTCACACAATACACCGCGGGGGGAGATAAGTGACATGTCAATTATTCACGGCGTTTACGCGCCGTGAGTAATGCATGTCTATGGGGCCGGCAGGAGCTTGCGACGAACAGCGCGAGCTCCCGTACACCCGGCATAACTGCGGGGCATAATTATGCCCCGCAATTAGCCCGTGTGAACATAGCCTAAGTGATACATTTTGTATACTGCCAGATTGGAGCATGTTCTTCACGCATTGCTTGATCATGCATTCATGCCTGTGTTCCTCTGAACTTGTTTGTAGTTTTAGGACTTGTGAATAATTGATGCACTGACATTAACATGTTTATTACTGTCTTTAAGCTGTGATCTAAACGTAGATGTGTCTTAAACCTTTAGATTTTATAATTCATTAGTGGAGGACACTCATGAAAGCTGCATTGCTTGAAATACTTTTCTAAGTATCATTATGGTAAATAAACTAAGAAATCTGCAAATGTTTGTCTGGTTAAGGGTTGTCAAAGGTATTAGATGGCAATCAGAAGAATATGTCTATAAATATAGTCCTGGATCAGTTGACTAGACAAGATAGGAGTATATAACCCACAGCAGGCTTATTATGCTGCAGAGAAGCTGCAGATTTCACCCCTTTAATGCAGCCTTAGGCTGAATCCCCACTGCATTGGACAAAAAGCGACCGAAAGTCAACTTGTTTTTGTCACGTTTTGCGCAAAAACCGCAGTCCGTTCTAGTTTTTTTTTGGCATCGCCCATACAATTGATTGTATAGGAAGACGACAAAAAAAAAAACCTAAAAACGCCGGCGTATTATACAACATGTTGTATACGCTGGTGCCAGAAGCTGAGTGGAGAAAAAAACGACCTGTGGAGACTACAGGTCATTTTCTCTATTGTCGTCTGGGGATTGCCTGAACGATCATATTTTCATAGGTTTTAAAATCCTAAATTCGCCGAAAATACAATCGTATTGCTACACTGTGGAGACATAGCCTTATAAGAGAGGGCATGCACCGTAATGAGCCTGTGCATTTCTATAGTATTTCTACTGCATTCTGTGATGTTTTATTGTAATGCAATCATTGCAGAACTAATGATTTTACAATCCATGGTGTTTTTATTACAGATGCTGCAGCCAGTGAGGGAGTACTGGCCAGTTTCTTCAATAGTTTGTTGAGTAAAAAGACCGGATCCCCTGGCAGTCCAGGTGGGCCAGGGTCTGCTCCAAGCTCTGCCAAGAAACCAGGTAAGTAACATACATTTACTATGGCAGTTATACCAGAATAGCAGAGCAATTTGCATCAAAATACTGACAAACATGTTTTACATTTTCAAACACGTTTACAATGTATTCTAGAGAGTTTTTTTGACACTTCTGCAGTGTATCCAACAGAAAGCAGTTTGGCATTTTGGGAAAGTGGTGTGGTTTAACATGTAGAATCGGGTGCCAAAAATATGGTAACATTTTAGGCATCTGCAGGCATAAAATAAGCCAACTAATTGTGTAGTTAGACAGAAATGTCTAATTGCACCAGATTTATCATACAGCACTGTGATAAATCTGGCAGATTGTAAGACGGTCTAGTGTAAGTTTTACATTAAGTATTAGGGTAAATTCACACAGCTTAATTGCGGGGCGTACTGTACGCCCCACAATTACGTCGGGTGTTTGCGGAGTCGCACTGGTCGGCACGTACTTCCGCGATGCGGGGGGGAGGCATCACTTATCGTGGCGAAATGCACCCCAAAATAAGCCGTGTGAACATACCCTTAGACACAAAGTATTAGACAGTATTAGTAAATGTGCCCCAGTATTTTTTGTACTATACCTATACTATACCAACTTTAGAAGAATTTTCCCAGCTTCAGACCTTTATGGCATATCCATTTCTGATATATTTGATATCTTAAATATCTGATAGTTTAAAGTCTTAGCCCCTGTTCTGCCAAGCAGGAGATGGCAGCCACACCCAAACCTGGACTTGATGGAAATATGACTGAGCATGTTTACATATGTGTCCATCAAAGTCTATGACATTATTAAAACCATGCCTAACAAGACAGAGGTCAAAGGGATCCTTTCCCAACAGAGTTCAAAAAGCCATATGGCTTGCATTGCAGCTGTCACTGTGAGCTGAATGATTAGTCTGCCTGTTTATGCAGTAAAACATGCTGTACATCACTGCATAGGTAAACAGATTTTCAGTTCATGGCTGTGATATATTTCAGTAATTACCCCTTTATGAGCAGTAGTGATGTGTTTGTCTAGTATTGGTTGTCAACTAGATTTTACAGGAAAATAAATGATTACCGGAGTACCTATAACCACTACACAAACACAAAACTTTATAGTAGATGAAATTATAAGACTTTTCTCAAATACATGTCATTAGCAAATCGAGGTTTCATCTCCGTATTATAGGGAAACAGGTTTTACTTTAACTTTGTCAGAGAGAGCCCTGTGAGATACCAACTGCGCAGGGGGAGCCGAGGACATTTATGTTTGTACAGGGTTAATAAGAGTCTCTTACTACGTACTCAGCACACCAAGGACATAGTGTGACAGGGTTTACCTGGTTCTGCTGCTGCTTCCTGTCCTCCGCCATGGCACACAAGCATCCATATTACACTGTTGCTAGTGTAATAACATTCAACATAGAAATAACAGCACAGAGCTTCCCAGTGTACACATGCTGTAGAGTTCTAGGCTCCCCCTTTCACAGTGGACTTTCCCAGCTCAGAAGCAGGAAGTTTTACAGCGCTGTCAACATGGTGATTGATCATGCCATCAGGAGGCGGCTTGGCCTGACTTTAGTCCTGTCTGAAAGGACCAGTACTTTTTTAAAAACTGACTTACAGATTAAATACTTTGATTTTCCTAATGAAGCATATTTGAGAAAGTGTTTGTATTTTAGTCTCGTTACTTAGAGGGATTTTGCCACAACTTGATTTCATTACCCCTGTGGCCCCCTCAGTCCTCTTCAGGTTTGAAAAATGGGGCATTAGTTTCTTCTGAAAAAAAAAAAAAAAAAAAACACAGCCACTTCCAGTGCTCATTATTCATCAGCCAAGGGGGGAGAGGGCATTGTTCAGTTCTGGGAGAGAAGATGAGATAGGCAGCCACACTACAGTCACTGATAGAGTATGTACTTCTCTAATTACATTACAATGCCTCTATGGCTTTCCTAGGCATGAAAGACTGAATAGGAAAGTCAGAGAGCCATTGTAATGTAAGAGTAGACAGGGCCTGGGAGGGGGTGTGACTGAGAGAGGCAGAGCTAGTGCGCCCAAAAGCACTGCTCTGCTCTCCTGCTAATGAAAATCGTCCTGGCGGGGCAGGGAGACACTGCCTATGTCTGACAACGTGCGCTCCCCTGCCCAGCCTTCAGAAACTGAAGAGAGAACTAAGCAAGCGTGACCAGGCAGAGTGAAGTAGTAGTACTGGTTGGAACCCCTGACAACGAGCAGTACACAGAGGAAAAATTGTAAGAAGACTGCAGCTCTGACATATTTTTAATGACATTCATTTAGAAAGTTGCTTAAAAGCTCATTTTGGAGGATACCATTTCAACATAAGATCGGGGGAAAACCCCTTTAAAGAGAACCTGTCACATAGTTTATGCCTCCTTTGCTGAGGGCAGCACAAACTAGTGTCAGACATGTTTCCAGCGCGGTGTCCCTTATTCTGTAAGATGCTGTAGTTTTTGAGTATTTAGTGCTCAAATCTGCAGTTTTCAACCAGAAAAGAGTCCAGCAAAGAGTCAGTTTTTTCAAACCCTGCCCACCTGAGGCTAGCCCTGCCCACCTCAACTGATAAACCTATTACTTTGAATAGGTAGAAACATGTGAATAACTCAGTGGGCGGGGCTAGCCTTTGGTGGGCGGGGCTAACACCTGCTCATGAATAAGATTTGAGCACTAAATGCTCTAAAACTGCAGCATCTTACAGAATAAGGGACACAGCGCTGGAAACGGCAGGTCCGACACTGGCTTGTGCTGTCCTCAGCAAGAGGGGCATAACCTATGTGACAGGTTTTCTTTAATGAGATTTCCCTGGGGGTTCTACATCCTCTTTGAGGTTTAAATCCTGCAATTGAAAGTAATATTACTCCCTATTTTTTTTATTCTATTAACAGAAGGATGTAACAGTATGTCCATTGGGTGTCATGAGCACAGGGGCATTGCCTGTGCTATCATCTTTTGGTGCTTACTGTAACATACTGTAAAATAAATTCTCTTACAGCTACATTGATGAAAAAAGTTTAAACCATTGGAATTTTTCATTGGAAAGAAACTCATTTGTAACTTAGGGTCCAAAATAGCTCCTTATGGGGTTAAAGGGATAAACACAAAAAAAATCTCACTGCTGTTCCAGAGTTGAAGCAGACATCGGCGGTCCCAATCGATGCGGTTGGCTCATGACTGCTGCAGCCAGTCAGTGGCTTCATTGGTCATGTGCCATTCCATGGACCTCACCACTCAGAAAGTAAATGGTGTGTGAGTGGTGATATCAGTGAAATGACACCTGTGGGCTGAAGTCACTAATTGGATGCTGCAGTGTTGACATGCACCCAAAGTAAGCAGGGCCGGAAGCTAGCAGCTACAAAGGTAAGTATATTTTTTGTTGTTTTTTTTTTCGTGGAGTTGTAGCCCATTTGTATTTATTTGAAAGCTGGACAACCCCTTAAAGAGCACAAACAATTATATTATGTATGACTTTTCTCTATGCTGATGTGTTTTCTCTCCTGTATAGGACAGAAGCCTGTACTGACCAATGTCCAGGAGGAGCTGGACAGAATGAGCCGCCAGCCGGACACTGTGTTAGCTAATTCTTCCCCTACGGAGAATGAGGCCTGATGAGCTTATGAAGCAAACTATTACACAACACTTATGTAAATGACCAAATAATAACAATGTATATTGGACTTAATGATACAAAGGCTGCTCTGACACAGCGGATACTGTAGGTTTTGTCATCGAATCGAGGCGGGTGCTCCTAGCCTGACTCCAGTGTTATGTGCCCCCTACGTGAAGCTTGCCTTGAAATATTCCACCTGGTTTACCCCTCGAGTGCAGAAAGCGGCTAGAATCGCTCCTGTTTCTGCACCATAAGCACTTAGAACAGGTTGTAGTCCATTCTGTAAGGGCCAGGTAGTAAGAATACGGGTCTAGAATCTGCTGTCACTTATTTGCACCATGTTGCTGGCCCTGTGGATGAATAAGGGATCTTGCAAGTTGGATCTTGAACTGGAACAAGAAAGTGCGGCTGGCTGTGATGAAAGAAAGTTAACTTGTAAGCCTGGTTAGGAACAACTAGCAGAGTGACCGGCCTCTTATGCCTTTAACATCTTCCTTTCCTGCGAGATGCTTTTGCGGATAGGTTTATTAATATCAGCTTTCCAACGGTTTTCGGGAGTCCCTTGCTTTTACTTCATATAGGATGCAGCAGAGGAATTAAGTGTAGGAATTTGCTGCCAGTGTAAAGGTTCCTGGGGGTTGGGTATGGTGGTGATCACATGGGGCAGACGAAGCATGTTTGGTCGGTTCCAAGTGCCTAGAGCGGTTCAGGATGTGCCACTAGGAGGAGCTTGGAGGATTTATGCACTGTATTAACAGTCACTTTTATATACATAAAAAATATATATTATATTATTTACAATTGCTCTAGCAGCAAACCTCTGTTATCTGTCCTGACGTACAGATTCCCATCCCACTGCGCATTTTCCTGAGGCCTCAACATATACAAGTGGGGCTGTTTCCAGCCCAACCTATTTTTTTGTTTTTAGATTTTTATTTTTTTTGCCATGGACTTTTATTTTTAATACAGTAGAGAAAAGCAAGGCAAGTATATCTGCATGTTCTATTGCAGGTTGTTCTACTGAGAATGCTCGTCTTTTCATTAGCGGAGGAGGCACAAGGAGCTCCGGTTTTACTGGTCTGCAATGCAGTGCACTATGGGAAAATATTGCTGCAGGTTTCCTTGAGACAAAACCACTTTGGCGCCTTGTCTTACACCACCCAACACGAATTTTATATTAATTTATTTATTTTAACATCTACATTGGCAGGCCATTAAACCTATTACTTGCAGTTTCAATAAATGGTAACAACCAATTGCATCTTTAGTCTTTAATGGGTCTCAGTGCACCACACGAAACCCTGATGCAGGGTGATCCCTGTGTGAACATGCACCACTCCATTTATTCTCATGTATTGCAACTGTATATTGAATTTTATTTTGTATGATCTTTTAATTGTTACTTTGCTACCAAATGACAAAGAGGTAGGTTATATTGTCGGGAGATAATATCTATGTGCCTGGATCTTCATGTACAATTTTATTGTATGCAGCATAATCAAGCTTTTATGTATAGTAGGAGGATGCCTGGATTTACCAGTGAAGTCACAGGGTGTGCCCTGATTTATATAACCAGACCACTAGGGAATATCCACGCCTCTTTACTGTCTGAATTCAGTGTGTAACAAGCATTGCTCTAGTCTTTGCCCACTGGATTCAGCTGTCTTGTGCCCTAGATGTCTCAACTAAAGAGGTTCAGAATTTTGTGCTGATTCTCCCTTTATCTGTATAGTGGTCAGAGATCAGTTTTTCTGATTCGGAGTTAATAGACATAGTGAAAAGATAAAAATCTGTCTGCCTGACAAACATTAATGGGTGCGTACTGCATAAATGTATGCATTCAACTCTACATTAAGCCGGTTGGTAATGAGCTCGCCCAACACTCCCCACAAACACAAAGTTGAATTCTCTGATACAGTGCTGCATTCTGGGAGATTTACCGTACATTTTCTACATTACGTTACTGTGTAAAGTAAAAATTCGAGTGTGAATTGCCACAGCAGCTGGAGACAGATACTGAACCAGCACAAAAGCCAGCAGAAAATGCATGTATGTAGATTATAAAAAGAAGTTTTTATAGGGAACCTCTCGGCTTATTCATACTGCTCGAACCATGGGCAGCATGAAATAGCCGCAGGTTTGCCTTTCTCAGTAAGGTTGTTTTATGCTGCAAATAGTACGGTGTTTCAGAATAAAACATGCCGTGAGACTGAGCCAGGTACAGGGAAAAGCACAACAGCCGGAGGAGAGGAGTCCGGCTTCTCACCACCCCGCTCAGCCTTACTGTGACAGTCTCTTGCCTTTTTGTGTAGAGAGACTGGTCAGGTAATCTGAGCTGGGTGGGAAGAAGCCGCAAATCAAACTTCTTTCCCATCTTTGTACTTCTGTCGGTTTCACAGTGAGCTGGACTCTGAAGCGCCATAGCATTACAGTGTGAAACACACCCTTCTGAGACAAGGAGACCGGCTTAAGTTTGTCCAAGAACACCTCAATGTTTCACTATTCTTCTACGAAAATGTTCTATGGACAGATGAGAATAAAGTGAAACTTTATAGCACAATGCACTGCACACCAACACCGAAACTTCAACCTACCTGCAAAGTGTGCTGGAGGGAACATCAAGGTTTGTGGGTGTTTTTGCTGCGTTTATTGACCAATTTATACAAGGGCATGACAAAACATTTTACTGGAGAATATGAGTTTATGACCACAAGCTAAAGAATCGTCGGGTAATACAAGACATTGACCCAAACCACTCAAGTAAGTCTACTAAAGGATGACTGAAAATGTTTTGGAATGGCCGAGTCCTGACCTTGACCCTATCAAGATGAAGAGAACTGTGTACACCCAGCATCCAAGAATTATTGATGACCCGACACTCGTTTGCAAGGAAGAATGGTTCATAATTCTTCAATATTGTACAAATTCTATTTACAGCTGCAGGAAATGTTTGGTGGAGGTGATTGCTACTAAACGGGGATCTACCGGTTATGAACTTCAGGGGTTTTTTTTCGTTACTTTTCCCCTGCATTTACGATGTCTACTGAGTGTGCTCAATAAAAGTCATGAACAGTACAACTATTTGTGTTGTAATTATGGAGTAGATAACGGACTACATTTTATTAGTAATCGATACAGAAATCCCGGGAATTCCATAGGGTTTACTTACTTTTTCCTGCAACCAAATGTTATCGAATATTTGCTGTAAAGACCTGGTTTACTAAGCCAAGCGTGCAACAATTTCTACCTCCTTTAAAGGGGTTGTCTCATCTCAAAGTTTCATAGGATGCATGAATGAAATAATGTGGCTTTGCTCTGTCACTTCCTGGTCAAGCTGTCTGTAATTAGCATATGAGCGCTGTGTATTCACTCTGTTTATCAGTCTAGATTAAATAAATTACCTTCTCTGAGGTCCGGAGAAGCTTCTGAGCTAATGTAAACCGAGTAATTGTCTGAAAGATCAGATAACACACAAGCTCTCACTGCTGTCCACGACCTGTGTTATGACATTACTCCCTGCTTTCAGAAAGAACATACAGCAGGGGAGAGAGAGTACACAGGTCGGTCACTTGGGGAACCAGAGAGAGCATAGAAGGTGATAAAATCACTTGTATCTCTTTAACAAAAAAAGATGAACAATGCAATATATTTGGAAAACGTCTTCATTTAGTGTTCCCTACATGTTGAAAGCTACTCTTTGTAGCGAGACAACCCCTTTAAGGAAATAAGGCAATTGAACCACTTACTATGAAACTATGTTGATCTACGAGAACATGACAAAATCCAGACCCCATGCGAGTCTGAACAGGGGTACCAGGATCATAATTGCAGCCTATTTATTTTACGGTTATTCATGTAGCCTGGCATATTTCATAGGGGCCGATCTTCATGCAGATGTCACCCTGGTCGGATCTGAGTCCTGGACATTAGTTATTAGAGGCAGTAGTATCGACCCCTGAGACAATGTGTAGCGTTCCTCTTAGCAATACTGAAAACTGAAGTATAAATTGGGATATCTTCCATCTTTGACTTATCTGACAGCCGCTCATCCTCTCCTCAAGGTGTTGTGTGGAATGCATACAGGTTGTGCCATTTAATGCCAGTAAATATGATGAACCAAGGCATTTTGTATTTCTCCTATTCACCGCGGTTGAACTGCAGGTTTGCTAGAAGTCGATCAACCAAGATATAAAATGTCTGTGTGCAGCTGCGAGAGGGGAGAGCCGGCTGTCAGTGATTTATTACTGTCCCAGTCTTCTTGATCCATGTGTGTGTATATCTATGTGTGTATATATATATATATATATATATATATATATATATTATTATATGATTGATTAGTATATAATCTATAAATTAAGATATGTATAATAGATATAGACTCAATGTGTATAAAGAATAGCAGAAAGCCTCCCTGGTCCCCGCCCTGGGGCTCGGTAGTTACAGACATAGCAAGGCATTATCAGACCCAGATCTTGTCCGCAGTCATTACAGGGGCTGTTTTCCCTTGCATTTCCTCTGTAACTAGAACTAAAACCCACAGAATGCAACCCCCAATAACCCTAAAACTGTATATCACACATATAAACACACATACATCTGTGATGGAGAAGTGACACCGTTCCAAAACTTATTTTAGTGCTACTTATCCTGATTTTTTTTTTTCACCATTTTCCCCGATTATTATTAACAAAAAAAAAATATTAATGTAAAAATTATTTAAAAATAAAGCTTTATGTATAATTAACCCCTTAGGCCTCGTTCACACGGCTTATTTCAGAACGTATTTACAACGGATTTCCGATGTAAATACGTTCTGAAATCAGTTGAAAATCAGTTGCAAATAAGTGCCACTAAGTGTGGCACGTATTTGTAACTGATTTCCCGACGGATTCACCATCTACAATCATTGTAGGTGGTGAATCCGTCCGGAAATAATTGACATGTCAATTGTTTTTCCGTCCGGATTGCCGTCGTCAATCCGCGGCGGCAATCGGAACGGAATTTTGCGTCGAGTGTGAACGACGAGCCGTATTTTCTATTGAAATCAATAGAAAATAGGCTGTGACTTATTTTGGACGGATTTGCCGACGGATTGACGATCGTCAAGACGTCGGCAAATCCGTCGGAAATAAGCCGTGTGAACGAGGCCTTAAGGACACAGCCAGTTTTGACCTTCCTGACAGAGCCCCATTTTTGAAATCTGACGTGTCTCTTTGTGTGAATAACTTTTCGATACTTTTACCTATGCATGTGATTGAGAGATTTTCTTGCGATACATTAAGTTAGTAAAAAATTTGGACCCATACAATCTTTGTTCATTTGTGAAAAAAATCTATATATTGTACAATTTAGAAAAATTTTCCATTTTCAAAGTGCAAAAATTTCTGCGTGTAAGACACCGTTATAAACGATTTTCTGTGGAATAACTGATATCTACTGTGTATTGGCATCATTTTTTAAATGTCTTATTCTTTTATGACATTTTTTATGATGATAGTAGTAATATTTCACATTTTCAAGAAAATTTGCAACAGAGTTTTTTCAGGGATCAGTCCAGTTCTGACATGGCTTTGAGGGGCCTCTATGCTATTCTCATAAATAACTCAATCTAAGAAACTACACCCCTTTTAAAGTATTCAAAACAGCATTTAGAAAGTTTATTAACCCATTAGGTGTTTCACAGGAATTAAAGTAAAGTGGAAGTGAAACTTCAATGTCACTTTTTTTTATTTATTTTTTTTGCAGATTTTCAGGTTTTATTTATTATTCACTGAAACACGATAGATGTGACCAGGGAAAAGCAACTTACTATCGAATTCTGACGTTTTTAGATATATCTCGTATGTGGCCCTTGTGTGCTATTTGGCTCAACCACAAGCTTCAAAATAGGAGGAGCACCTACTGGACTTTGGGGTCTCATTTTCATTACAATTTATTTAGGAGCCATTACAGGTTTGTGGGCACCCCAAACACCCCATACTGGAAACTACACTCCTTAAGGAATATATTTAGCGGTATAGTGAAGAACATAGGCCCCACAAGTGTTACACAAATTTTTTCTAGCTTTAGACTGTATAAAATGAAAAAAATAAATTCTATCAATCTGCAATTTTAGTTGAAAATATTTCCTTTTTACAAGGAATCCTGGAAAAAAAAGCACCCCAAAATTTGTTATGCAATTTCTTCAAAGTTCAGCAATGCTCTAAATGTAGGTGTAAACTGCTGTTTGGATGCATGGCAGGGTGTACAAGGGAGGGAGTGTTATTTGACTTTTGGAAGGAAGATTTTGGTGGATTCCATGTCGCATTTGCAAAGCCCCCAAAGTACCAGAACAGGTGAAACCTTCCAGAAGTCGCCCCATTTTGGATTCAGTACTCCTTTAGAAATGTCACCTAGGTTCCTTTTGGGTGCACAGGTGTTCCATAGGTTTTTTTTGTTTGTTTTATTTTTTAGCATTGGGTCATGAAAATAACGCAGTTCCGCCATTGTTTTTTTGGGCTGTATTTTTACGGCGTTCGCTGTGCGGCATAAATGACATTACTATGCAGTTGGTACAATTACAATGATACAAATTGTATATAGTTTGTTTTCTTTTACACAATAGACTTGCATTTATATTACAAAAAAAAGCAAGTTTTTTATGTTGTCATACTTTTACTTTTCCATATATGGAACGGATTAAGGGCTTGCTTTTTTGCAGGATGAGTTGACGTTTTCATTAGTATCATTATAGGTTTCATATGACACTTCGATCTCTTTTTATCATGGTTTTTCCGGGGCGTTTTGAACAAAATACAGCAATACGATTACAGTGATACCTAATTTGTGTATTTTTTTTGTTACACTGCTTTTATACAATAAAACACTTTTATTCAAAAAGGAAAACACGTTTTTGTATCACCATAGTCTGAGAGCCATAACTTTTTTTATTTTTCAATTTACAGAGCTGTTTAGTGGCTTGTTTTTTGCGGGATGAGTTGACGTTTTTAATGGTATCGTTTTTGGAGGGACACAGTTTTTTGATTGCTTTTAAACCATTTTTTGGAAGGCAGGGTGAAGAAAATACTGGAATCCTTGTACTGTTTTTTTTTTTTTTTTTTTTTTTACAGCGCTCACCGTAAATTAAACGTGACACTTAGTTTTACTCTGTGGATCGATCGTTTTATTATGTAAAGCCAAATTTAAGCATCACTATCTTCTGATAGCCATAACTTTTTTTTTTATTTTTTTTCCATATACATACTTGTATAAGAGCTTTTTTTGTGTGGCATGAACTGACGTTTTCATTGGAACCACTTTGGCATTTATATGACTTTTTGATCACCTTTTATTACATTTATGTGCTGCGGGGTGAACAAAAATCGCAATTCTATGACGGGTTAAATAATGTGACAGATTTATATGGTTGGTCGTTACTCATGTGGCGATACCAAATACGTGTACTTTATTAAAATTTTTTTTTTGGGGGGGGGACGATTGGCGTTTGTTAAGGGGAAAAGGGTGATGTACGTGTTTTTAATTTTACTTTTTTGTGTTTTATTTTTTTCCACTTTTATATTCTTTTTCCTTTATAGGGGACTTGTAACAGATCGCCGGTATAATGTAGACCAGTATACAGCATTACAGCTATGTATTGGTCACCATTGCAACAGCCAGGCATAGTGACATCACAGACAGACCAGAAGCCTTTGTTGGGCTCTCAGGCTATCTGGGAAACCATTGTCAACCGGAATTATATCACGGCAGTTCCAATGGACAGCCTTCTTCCCTTTGTCTTTCCCTTAGCTGCCGCAGTTGTATTTGAGCGTGGCGACTAATGGGTTAATTGACCGCATCGCAGAGTAATTCCGCTCTGGGCTGATGCCGCAGGATTCCAGCTGTAATGTACAGCTGGTTTCCCCCAGCAGTTGTGCAAACTCTAGAGTTCGCACAATCCTCAGCATGTAAAGGAATGTCCATTTTTATTAACCCCTAACCAACAAGGAAAGGAAGAGGTTAAAAAGCTCTAAAAAGTAATAAAATATCTAAGTGCAAAAAAGGTGCTACAGTGCACATGCTAAAGAGCTAATGAGCCTGCTAAGAAACTGGTTAAGGTAGTAAAATTATTTGTGTTAAAATTACTAAAATTTGTGTTATAATTGCATCAGCTGACCGACCTGAATGCCAGAAGACATACATAAGGTAATTTGGTACTACACTTATTCCACGAAAGTGATGAATTCCTACTTACCAAGGATGTGGATCTTTGTGTCTAGTAATGGTCTCTGTATGGTGTTATGGCGCCTCCTGCTGGGGAAAAAAAATGAATGGATCATAACGAAGTATTAGATTAGAACAACAGTAATCCCTCTAGTTAAAATATTTTCATCATACAATGCTCTTTCCTGGGAAATTGTATCTTTAAACGACACTCTCCATACACTGTCACAGACACTGCTGATCGGCACCACATGATGGCTTGAAGGATTCAACCAATTATTCTGAGCATTTTATCTGTAAAACATCTGTATTAGTAAAGTGCATGCAGTGATTGGTGGTCTAGGAATGCCTCTCTACAGTACAGTGCAGTACTACTAGGGCCGTCTTTTCCATTGGGCTGGGTATGCGGTTGCCCCCCACGCGCACAGTGTGCCCTTCCAGGTAGCCGCCTACCCTGCCCAGTGGCGTGACTCTGCCCCTTTGACGGGTCCGGGCTGCACGTCAGTGTGCACGCCCAGACCAGCCGCATCTATAAGCGGCGCAGGAAGCGATGTCATCACCTCCTGCACCACTGTACCTCCTAGGGCAACAGCCCACAGGCTTCCAGCCTAGGAAATCACGGGAGCAACATTCCGGCGTAGGCGGTGTGATGACTTCACACCGGAAACCAGCTCCCGGAATAAGGTCCCCGGCGCGGAGCGTCGAGAGGTGAGTAAGGTTTTTATTTTTGTTAGGGGGGAGGGGGACTGCATATTACCTACAGCAGGCATATCACCTATAGGAGGACATAAACTACACAGGGTTAATCACCTACAGGGTGTCTATCTACAGGGAACATAATACCTACAGGGGGCTATATATAAAGGGTGTAGAATACCTACAGGGGACAGCATACCTACATACTTAATGGTGGGCAAAATTACTACTTAATGGGGGGGCACACCAATAACAGAGGTAGGAATTGGTAGGGAAATCTAAGATGTTCCCTGGATGTCGGGGGTTATTTCTCTTCTGTGTTGGATCAGTGCTGTAGTCACTGTAATGTGGTGGTGACCTGAGCTATATGGCGGTGTTGCAGGTTATAAGTTTATCGATAATGTATATATTTATTCCTTTGAGTGGTTGGCGGGGGGCCCAGTGCACAGCTCTGCCCAGCGGCCCATTATGCTGTTAAGATGGCCCTGAGTACTACACGTCCTATAATTCTGTTTACATGGGCCAGGAAGAGTAGCTCCTTTTTTGGGCAGCAGGTGAGGGCCCCATTTTCTTTTATCTGGTACATTATATAAAAATTACATACATGGCTTAAATAAGTTCCTATATCCCCAACATAGAAAGTGATTTCCAGCTTCCAATAGCTCTTTTGGACTGTTATATGAGAACTTGCTTAAGCTGTATTAGTTACCTGCTCCATTTTCTTTAATCCTCATTTTGTCTTATGTTGGGTGACAATTTGGGGCTTTGGAACCAATTACTAGTTTTCCATAAAGTTTTAATTTCAACATACAATGGTTGTCCCAGAACCAAATAATGAATGTTGAGGGACTACTGGAATTCTAGGTTCTCTTTCACTTGCTGGGCAATCATAGGGCCATTTTGGTTTTGTTGTACAACTTTTTTTTTTTTAACCACTTGGAAACAATAGTTACTGGTCATTTTTTATAAAGGACATCACGTGACTAAGAGTTAATTTGGAGCTCCAGAAACCAACCATTTTACTATGTCTACCTTAAAATAGGCTTTCCGTAGGATAGGCATTCAATATCAGAATTGTGGGGTCCAAAGCCTGGCACCTCCACCAATCAGTCAAGATGATATATCAGATGGAAACCATAAATTTTCTCCCATTTTTTGCTATTGACTTGAGCATCTAAGCATTTAGATAAAGAGATAGTGTTAAAAATAACAAATCCCCCGGCCTGGACGGATATACGGGAGAATTCTTCAAATCGCAAATGTCTCCAACCCTCCTGACGCTATATAATTCTTACTTATCAGGAAAATTTATCCCCTCGGCCATGAACACAGCCCATATCGAAATTATCCCTAAGGCTGGAAAAGATCCCACACTACCAGCATCCTATCGCCCTATATCCCTAATAAATGTTGATCTAAAACTCCTTGCTAAAATCATGGCGGACCGCCTTGCCCCATTCATCCCGAAGCTTATCGGTAGACCCCAGGTAGGATTTGTACAGGGTAGATCAGCTGTAACTAATATACGGAAAGTCCTACTGGTTTTAGATGAGGTTAAAAAGTGTCCTCACGGTCATCCCTTCTCAGCGCTACTCACTGTAGACGCCGAGAAAGCTTTTGATAGGGTGGATTGGGGGTGGCTTGAGAACGTTTTGGATAAGATAGGACTCTCAGGCGCCTTCCGAACATTTCTGGGAGCTCTATACAATGCCTCGGAGGCCAGAATTAGTGTCCCAGGATTCGTCTCAAAACCCTTCACCCTACAAAGAGGGACGAGACAAGGCTGCCCTCTATCGCCCTATCTTTTTAACTTAACGATTGAACCCTTGGCCAAATCCCTGACCTCCTCTGCTATCTTTGAATGCATTAGAATAAGGAACCAAGAATTAAAGATGGCACTCTTTGCCGACGACATTATATTTTTATTTAAAAACACGGATCGTGATCTCCCTGCCCTATTGCAAGAGCTCAGGACATTTAAAAGCTACGCAGGATTCCATGTTAATGAAACCAAATCTTAAATCCTGCGGATCTCCCAAACTGCGAAACCAATATCCTTCGAACAATACGATATCTCGCTCCTAACTCCCCCGACCTCGATCAAATACCTGGGGATACATATCGGTCGATCCCCAGCTACAATTTTTAACTTAAACTACCCCCCCTCTAATTTTAAAATTTATCAGAGAACTAGAAAGATGGTCCACTTTGCCTCTCACACTCCTGCCGTGTGCCCATCTTGTCCGGATGATGAGTTTTTCTAAACTGCTATACCCGCTCCAAACCATTCCGCTATTACTAAAACATTCCGATGTGAACATTATCCAGAAAAGCTTCACCAGTTTGTTATGGGCCCGCAAAAGACCAAGGATTGCAGCTAAAAAGCTTATGCTCCCTAGATCGCTGGGTGGAATAAACATGCCAGATATCCGCAAATATAATCTAGCCTGCACTTTGCGACATTGCCTTGATTGGTTAAAGAATACTTTGTATTACTCTAACACTGACTTAGAAGCGCTGATGGCTGCCCCGTGGAGTTTACCGACTCTCTTACATACCAAATATAACAAGATACCTCCAGATATTAGATCCTGCATTCTCATGAGAGACACTATTGCCACTTGGAAAATATGTCGCAAGTTATTTGGACTCCCTGCTATATTGAGCAAACACATGCCCCTAATTGGCCACCCTGAATTCCCACAGGGCCTAAACAATAAACTCCTTGATAATTGGAAAACTCAGGGAATAGAGAATGTTGGCCACCTGATATGTCCGACTAGGAACTCTTATCTTTCCTTGGTGGAGCTGCAGCAGCTCTACAGACTGCCCAGTTCACACTTTCTTACCTACGCTCAGGTCATGGGTTTTCTGAAGGCAAGAGTGTTGCAGATACGACGAGAATGCACTACTAACTCTTTTGACGAAGTTGTGAGCCCTCCGTCCAGCTGACATTCCCTATCTACACTTTCTGCCAAAATCCGAAACTCAGACTCTCATGACAGAGAGAGCACCACATTTTCCAGGTGGGAAAAAGAATTTCCAAATATGGACATACCTCAAACTATTTTCGAAGGGTGGAATAAGCTAAATAAAGCAGTCATTAGTGAAAAATGGTTGAGAGACCCACTTTCGCCTCATCCATTATGCAATATACGGCTTCAATATACCCCCGCATCCACAGGCTCCTCAACGTAAGGTGGCTTGTCCTAAATGCAGTCTACCGAAATAAGATATGATCCATGGCTTATGGCAATGTCCCGATTCCCAATTATTTTGGACACAACTTCATTCTATTTTGAGACAGAAGTGGGACATCTCGTGCCCTCTATCCCTGAAGGTCTTCATGTTTCATGATTTTTCAGGGATTGACAAGCACCACAGTCTGCTACACATAACGTTGTTAGCTGCTAAGAGAACCCTGTTAAACCACTGGCTAGATAACAAAACTCCAGGGATGGGATAGGTATGGGCGCAAGTGAAGCATTACTTTAATATGGAGTGGAAGGAGGTAGAACTCGCTAAAGAAACCCTTCTTTAAACAATGGACCCCTTATATGGTGAACTTCTTATCGAGAGCAGAAATCAGAGATGTAGTATATCCTTTCCGGTTAACTAAATGGTACCTAGAGGGAGATATAGCTGGATCTCTGGGGAGGTTGAGGCTAGATCGGCAAAGTCGCTTTCGATAGAGCCGCTATTGGGTGGACTGATTCACTTCACCTGAGAAGACTGGCAAAAATCTTTCACACTATTTCAATATTGCTAACATGAGACTGGCGTGACTAAGCATCTCAGCTCTAAATTTTTTATGGCTCATCTTTCCTGAGTTGTTGGATCTTAGGGTAAAGATTTTTCTTACTCTTTAAAGTTAATGAATTTCTAACCTGTTAATTGAAATTAAGGAAACCTACTCGGTTGATGTATTGTTTACTTTGACGTCAGCCATTGCTAGAATACCAGAAACATAACTATGCTCTTACCTGAACTTGTACTAGTACATGTTGTACTTCCTTTTGATTGTTATAATGTCACCATTGTTAACAATAATGTTTATACTTATTTTTTATTACATATTTGAAAACTTAATAAATACACTTAAAAAAAAAAGAGATAGCGTTCTCTTTGTGACACAGTTAGTGCCCTGCAAATGTTCTCATTGGATGTCATGGGAGCTGGAGTGCTAATAAAGGCTCGTAGGCATGCTATGGCTATTTGTGAAAGGCAATGATTACTGTTTATTAGCTTAGTTTATTATTTTTTTTACAAAGTATATAAATCACTATATTGGCATCAGAAGACCCCATTGTGAAGTTCAGTATTGGGAGTTAAAAAAATTATTTCATACTTCTGTTTGCTCCCCCCTTTTCCTTCCGCTCCCCAACCTTCTCCATGCTATAGTGGGGATCCTATTAGTATGTCTTCAAAGTCACTCACACGTATTCTAATTCCCCCTAGTTTTTTGGGTTCATTCAAATTCCCTATTGTTCTATCCTTTTTGGACCAAGGAGGTCACTTTCGTATATATATCATCTGATTTATATTTTTTCTGTCTTTGATCTGTGAACCTTGTGTTATGCAATGATGACTACTATGCTTATCATATTGTGTAAAACTGTTTTCCATTTCAATGTTATTGTTAAAAATGTGAAACCTTATAAACCTTTTGATATGAAAAACGCATTCAAACATGCAGCACACGGTGGGCGCGTGTTGGATGCTTTTTACGTAGTGCTTTTGAATACGAAAAATTTATCCAAAACATTTAAAAAGGGCCCTGTAAACATACCAAAAAATACATTATTCAAAAAGGCTGTCATCTTGGCGGTGCACGATTTTTATTTTTCCCCAAAAATGTGAATAAAGAACAATAAATTTTTTCCTAATTTATATTGTGTGTTTATATATAATTATTTTTTTATAATATATAATATATTAAAAATTTATAAGGCTTGTTTAACAATAAAATTTTCACGGAAAAAGGGGTACGCCAAATAGTAGCAGAAAAGATTTCTGTTTTAGTTTTCATTGTGTAGTAGTGGTTTTTGCCCCAGTTTTAGACATGGATTATCTCAATCACAAAGGGGGCTCAACTGTATCTGGACTGCCCTACCTGGAATACAATGTGATCCACATCAAAGAAGCGACATATCACTTCCTTTTTTTCCCCACATTGTGGATTTTCCACAACGCTGTGAATTCCCACTGCTATAGATGGGATCAAGTTACCACTGGGTTTATACAAAAATCTTAGTCCATGTCCCCATGGTTCCGGTTTGCGGGGTTTTTCAGACAGTATGCGGGTTTTTCAAAAAATCTGAAAAAAATCCGCAAAAAATTTTTTACGGGCCCTACGAAAATGTGCGCAGTCCCCACGCATGGGTTTTCCACCCGGGAGTATTTCGAACCGCTGGCTGCCTGAAAAACATTGTACATGTTCATTCTTCCGTCCGGTTTTCTCATCGCAGAGAAAAGCCGTCCCCTGTGGCCGTGTGCACGGCACAAAAAACTGACGAATACCGGTCGGATAAACCTGTCCTGTGCCGTGGGGACGCGCCCTTAATGCAGAATCTGTGCGAATAACTGTCAACATGTTCTAGCTAGCTACTCCCTGACATCTAATTTAAATGTCCATGAAGATCATCAGTGGGTTCTGGATATTAACTACAGTTGACATCCCCTGTCAGCAGTGAGGGTTGAATATAACTCGGAATCCAGCCATTTAATCAATTATATAAAAGGTTACTGCCCATGACATCTGAACGATTAGACAGGGAGAATGCAAACCAAAGTCAAAGTAGCCTTATTTACACAGTCTGGATCTGTGGCGCACATGTCTTGTAACCTGTTTACAACTTCATTCTGTGCTATAATGGATGCCAAATGTCCGCAAAACAGCATCTCTCTAGACATTACAAAATATAAGGCTATGTCTACAAAGCAAACATTTTTATTTAGCGTTTTTCGTTTTCTAAAACTGCTGAAAAAATTACAGGTCCCATAGACTTTAATAGTAAAAACGGTCTGTAGTCTCCACAGAACTTTTTCTCCTGTTCATTTTTGCTGCTGGTTGTTTTTTGTAACATGTTGCAAAAAATGACAGAGCAGGGCAGAAAATTTACTATTGAAGTCTATGTAAATCCCCAGACTTTTTTGGCGTGGTTTTTGGACAGATCTGCTGAAAAACTACCCAGTTGTTTAACAAGGTATAAGGATTTTGCATACATGTCAAAGAACTGAAAAATACCCAAAAAACTTGTGTCAAACACAGCTGCCTTAGACAAAAAACTGATGTTCAAAGCAGTTTTTAGGTTTTGGTTTTTGATGAGTTTTTTGGTCTATACTGTGTGGCCCTAGCCTAAGACCTTTCATGCCTTGATATCTGCAGGTCTGTAGCTATAGTGAGGCGTTGTTGACAAATTCCTCCAAAGCTATAAAAAATAAAATTTTTTAATTTTTGGGCCATGATGCACAAAGTCAGATACTTTTTTAAAGGGGGGATATATAAAAAGGGGATGAACAAAAAGAAAGAACATTATTATAGTAAAAAAAGGGCCCTGGAGAAATAGAGAAGGGTTTTAGGGGCAATAAAAAATTGAAAAATAGAATACAAAATAGTTTTTTAGTGGAATGAACAATTATACTAGAAAAGGGCCTAGAAATTTACCCCTCATGAAGGTGGGGACGAACAGGGGAAAATAGGGACTTAGAGTGAAATGAACACATATTTTATGAAACAGGTGCCTGCACTTACCTTGCCTGATAGGGGGGGAATGAAAAAGATAAATAGGTAGGTTGAGTGAAAGAAACAATTCCATAAAACAGGTGCCTGCACTTTACCTGGCTGTAGGGGGGAATGAAAATGAATATAGGAGTTTTTGAGTGAAAGAACACATTTCCATAAAAAGGTGCTAGACTTTTTCCGTGTTTATAGGTGGGGAATGAACGTAAAAATAGGTTTGAGTGAAATGAACAAAATTTTTCCCTAGAAACAGGTGCCTAAAACTTTTTCCTTGCATGATAGGTGGAATGAAAAGGATATTAGCAGTTAGAGTAAATGAACACAATTTCTAAAAACAGGTGCCCACACTTTCCTGTGTGATAGGGGGGAATGAAAAATAATAGGTGGGTTTTAAATGAAATGAAAAACTATTCCATAGAAACGGCCTACACTTTACCCGTGCATGATGGTGGGATGAAAGGAAATTAGGAGTTTTAAAATGAAATGAACACATATCAATAAAAGGGCCAGCACTTTTTCTGTGCATGATAGTTTTGGGGAAAAAAACATGAATTAGGCAGTTTAGATTTTAAAGAACCAAATCCATAAACAAACAGGTGGGTAGATTTATGTGTATGGGGATTGGGTGGGGGAAAAGAACGGGTATATAGGCAGTTTTGAGTGAAATGAAAATATTCCATAGAAACAGGTGCCTAGAACTTTACCCGTGCTGATAGGTGGGAATGAACGGGTAAATAGGAGTTTGAGTGAAATGAACACATATTCCCCCAAAACGGTGCCAGACTTTACCGTGCCTGTTAGGTGGGGGGAACAGGATTTAGGGAGTTTTTTTGTAAATAAAAACATTATTCACCTAAAACAATGCCGAGCAACGTGCTAGATACCTTTTTTATGGGGAAAAGCTGTTCAAATTTCATCTAAATTGCCTATTATTTGTTAAAATTACCTTTTAAAACACAAATAAACAGAAGGCACCTGTTTCTAAAATAGTGTTCATTTCAATTTAAAATTTCCTATAAATCCTGTTTATTCCCCACCTATCATCAAGGGAAATTTTAGGCAACTTTTTAAATAATAATGTTTTTCCCTTTTTATTCACCTATATACGTAAAGTCTAGGCACCCGTTTCATGGAAATGTTTATTTCATAAACTCCTATAATCCTTTCATTCCCCACCCTTTATTACAGGTAAATTTTTGGCACCTTTTCCTTGGAAGGGGGGCATTTCTCCAAAAATGCCTAATATCTGGTTCATTCCCCACCTTCTTCACAGAAAATGTGGGGCACTGTTTCTTGGAATGGTGACTTTTTTCCCTTTAAATGCCTTTTTTCTGTTTTTCCCCCCCTAACATGCACAGAAAATGCTAGGCACCTGTTTTATGGAATAGTGTTCATTTCCTCTAAAATGCCTATAATATGTTATTCCCCCTACATGCACAGGTAAAGTGCTAGGGACCTGTTTTTATGGAAATGTGTTATTTCACTCAAAAGGTTTATCATTTCATTCCCCACCTATCATCCAGGTAAAGTGCTAGGCACTTTTTTTTATGGAATTTTGTTCATTTCACTCTAACTGCCTTTTTAAATTTCCCGTTCATTCCCCACCATCATTCACAGTAAAATTCTAGGCCTGTTTTGGGGGAAAAATTTTTTATTTCATCTAACTGCCTATATATTTTCATTCCCCCCTATCAGCACGGTAAAGTTTTTGGCACCTGTTTTAGGAATTGTGTTCTTTCACTAAAAATGCCTATAAATCATTTTTTTTCCCCCACCCTTTAGCACAGGTAAAGTGCTAGGCACGTTTGTTGGAATATGTGTTTTTTCACCTAAAACTGCCTTATATCTGTTCATTCCCCACTTTCAGCACAGGTAAAGTTAGCACCTTTTGTTGGAAAAGTGTTCATTTCACTTAAAACTGCCTAAATTTTTATCCTGTTCATTCCCCCCTATCATGCACAGGTAAAGTTAGCACCTGTTTGTATGGATATGTGTTATTTTACTCTAATGCCTATATACCTGTTCTTCCCCACTATCATGCAAGGTAAAGTGTTTGGGCCCCTTTGGTTTTTTTTGGGGGAAATTTATGTTTTCTTTTCATTCAAACCTGCCTATAAAATCCTTTCATTCCCCCACCTATCGGGCCACAGGTAAAGGGCTAGGCATCTGTTTTTGGGGAAATTGTTTTTAAATTTCATCAAAAGGCTGCCTATAAATATCCTGTCCGTTTCCCCCCCTATCTTGCACAGGAAAAAGTTTCTAGGAAACCTGTTTCAATGGAATATGTGTTAAATTTAAATTTTCTAAACTGCTATGTATGCTTTTTCTTTTTCTTCTTTAAAGAAAAACCAAACCCTAAAAAAGTTTTTTTACTTTCCTGCCCCCCATCATTAAGATTTTGATCTTTTTAGGAGACAAACCCCCCTTTAAAACACAAGCAAAATACTACATACGCAGGGAATACAGACATATATAATATGCTAGCGGGTTGAAACCCCCCAACGGGGGGGACAATACCTCTTCTGCCGCCACATGTTTTAAACCCCTAGCTGGCACACCTCCCTCATGCCCAAAGGATGGTTTGTTTAAACCCCCCCCTTTTTGGGGCCCTCAGCTTTGATGGGATCCCAAAACGGGGGTTTTTGCTGCCATATACCTAAAAAACAGTTACCCTATATCTCCCCATCCTGGGTCCTGGAAAGGAGGGGGACTCTTTTGGGAAAGCATCTTTCCCCAAGTTTCAAAAAAATGGAACCATTATGGGGGAAAGATGTGTAGAAATTTCCAAAATTTCCCCCCCCGGCTCCCAAATCTCTGACTCAAAGGCCCTTTTATCCCACTTGGAAATTTTGGGGGTACCCTTTGGGCCCCCAAGGGGTCTGCTGGATGGTTGGGGAAATAAACAATAAAGATTCTTTTGAAACAGGACCCCTGGGTTATTTTTTTAAACAAGGGGCATCTTAAGTGAGGCCCCCACCTCACAATTTACCCCGGGATCAACTTGGATTAACTTATATTTTACATTTCCCCAAAAAGCAAATTTTTTGCAAAACCCCAATTCCCCTGCTTCTTATTGGAATAGTGATAGAACCCGGCCCTATTTTTGGAGATGGTGGGTAGGGAGAAAGGGGCCCCATGACCCAAAAAGGCGAGACCCAAAAATGCTTCTTTTTCTGTAGGGGGGGATGAGCAAGCTTATTGGGGGGGGTGTAAACTTTCAGCAGGACAGATTGCCAACCCCCCCCATATTTAGCAACCAAAATTTTCCCTGCATACACAACACAGGATAAAAAATCTAAATGGCACACTGGTGAGTTTTTAGAAAGCCACTCTCTCATGAAACCACGGGGGAAACACACCCCTCACGTGACATGTAACTGTAAGCATCTGTTGTCTTGAATGCAGGTGAAAGGCCCATTAAAAAGGCCCAATGATTGGGGGGCCACAGAACAACAGTGCCCCTTAAACACTAAAGGGGCCCCCAAAGATTTTAGATGTTTCCCCTTTTAAAGATTTAAGGGTGGATTTCTGAAAATTGGTTGTCTAGGGTCGTTTTTATGGGCGCATTAAATAGTGAAAAAGGTGCACCAGAGAGCCCCAAAACCCTATCAAAAATCGGCGTCAGTTTCCTGCATCCCCTTTTCCTGGAAAATAAACGTGTTTTATTTTAAAATTTTTGTCCTAAAGACGGGGTAAGACTTATTTTTAGGTGATTTCTTTTTTTTCCAGAACAAAATTCACATTTATTGTTGAACACAACATAACATTATTAATATACTGTAGTGATTTCATCACAAACATCAGCATAAGCAGCCAAACTCTGAATTGCATAAAAAAAATGCACTATGTCTTATTTTTGGGGAAACAGGGTAGTAAACATAATGCGCCTAAAAATTATGTGCTGTGCGTCTCCATAACAAAATGCACCTATTCAGGCACATAGCACATCAATATAAGTGTATATGTGTTAGGCGCATTTCATATACTTGTAATGATAAGTTATGCCCCTCCGTGCGCGATGTGCCTCCATAAGCGCATTACATACTCTACCAATGAAATGGTTTGTGCCGCGATTAGCAAAAATTGCGGCACATAGCACATCATTAGAAACGTATGTAATACCCCTATTGAGGCACATCGCGCACAGAGGCTTATAACTTATCATTACAAGTATATGAAATGCCCCTAACACATATACACTTATATTGATGTGCTATGTGCCTGAACAGGCGCATTTTGTTATGGAGACGCACAGCACATAATTTTTAGCAAGTATATGAAATGCGCCTAACACATACTTGTAAAATGTCAAATGCGCATAACACATATACACTTGTAATGATGTGTTATGCGCCTCAATAGGGGACCGGCACATAATGCGACTAGTTTTGGTGTACGACAGTTCATTTACATCCAAAATATGGCGTCAAAAGCGGTTTTCGCGTCATATAGACCAAAAAACTACCATTGGCGTGTTGGGAAATGTCACCCTTAGGGTTAGCTGGTCCTAGTGTGGTGGGGAAATATATTCACAGTATGGTTGTATTATTCAATCATTTTATGATGATATTATCCAATCATTGTACTATGATATGGAATATAACACAACTTTCTATAAATCAATAGGTACAAACAAAAATAAGAAACTTTATATCATATCTGATTAGAAAAAAAAGCTTCCTTCTCCTAGAAGCCTAATTTTATCCCTTCTTTTGCACTCTTACCTTGCCCCTTATTACATACAGAACCCGGGTTTGCAAGGAACAGTTTTCAGATTTATGGAAAGCTCAGTTTGCAGCTACCCAAATAAGTCTATGGAGAGGGGAGGTGGATGAGAAGCAGAGAGAGTGATACACAGAGATGGTACTGCATGTGTAGTGTTTACGGAAATCCATCTCTCTGGACTCATAGGACCTGCCCTTTCTGCTGCTAGTTTTCCATGCACTTTTTTGTTCTTGCCTTTACTTTCTTTTTCTGTTCCTCCCCTCTCAATAGACTTTATCGGCAGCTGTGACCTCACTCCAATGACGGGGAACCTTTCCATTTGCAAATTTCTAGGACAATAAAAAGACAAAAAGCATTTTTCTCTAATAAGATATATTAAAGTTTCTTATTTTTGCTTGTACTGTTGGGTTATAGAAAGTTGCATTATAATTAGAGGTACAGTTTAAAGGGCAACAGTTGTCACTCAAAATTTCTGTATTTATTGCTTTCTATTGCTTACAACATATACATACATATAAATTTTTGGGTGTATACCACTTATAGTGCGAATTTCTACAGAAAAGCTTTCTGGGTCTGCATATCCGGTCTGGATAGAGAGCTATGAATTACAATCTCTCCCCCGTTAAAAATCGATTTTATCGTACACCGGGGTGAAAATGACATTAATTGTTTTTCCCCCCCCGCTAAGCCCGCCGACAATGCGTTTCGATGGGGTCAGCCCCCCCGTGCTTTGGAATTACGCGCTGAAAACACCCCGCGGATTGCGGTGCTACATACCCCCAATCACCATTGAACAAACCCTAACCTGCACTCAACCATAAGGGTTGGGGTTTTTGAAAATTTTACAAGCACACCAAAAGGAAAAGCCGTGATTTCCAGGGGAGATTCCTATTACAAGCAGGACTTAAAGGTGTGTTTTCAGGGACATTTCTAGGCTAAATAGCACTCGAAACCGAGAGAAAAATTTCTTTCCCCCATTAACTGTTTCACCTAAAGCACACATCACAAAAAAAACCACCCTAACCACCTCCTCTCTCTGCGTTTGTACTCACATTTCCCCTTTTCTTTAAAAGTGTTTATTTTTGAAACTTTTGGTTTTATAAACACAACTTCCGTAAAATTTAACAAA